>WBMZ01005988.1:0-69486 GCA_013400975.1 Atrichornis clamosus
AATAAAATAAAATAAATTTAAATACAAAATTTAAATATAATTTTTTTTAAATGTCAATTGCTTATTTTATTTTACTTCATTTCATTTTTTGCTGATTTTTTCCAAAGGGAACCATTCCATGGTGGTGGAGCCAACAGCCACCATTTCAATTTGCTTTTCCTTTGTTTGGTGCCTCAAACACACTGGAAAAAATCATCATTTTCAGGCCCTGATTGTCACCAAGTGAGTTAATTAAAACCATGCCAGTGGATTAATTCCTTCTGGGACACAGATTCCCAGAAAAACTGTGACTTCCCCATCCCTGGAAGTGTCCAAGGCCAGGTTGGACGGAGCTTGGAGCACCCTGGGATAGTGGGAGGGGTCCCTGCCCATGGCAGGGGGTGGGACTGGATGAGCCTTAAGGTCCCTCCATCCCAAACCATTCCAGGATTGATTCTGTAATTCCACAGGAAGGATCCTTCCACAGCAGTGGATTTTCAGGACTTTGGGGCTTCTTCCCTTGCTCCGAGCACTTGTGTCCCTTGGAGTCACTTCCCAGTCACTGCCCTTTCTCCCTGAACTGTACCGGTGGTGTCTGTCCAGGTGACAAAATCCATGGGGAAGGGGCAGTCCCTATGTGCTCCCATGGCAGCCACGTTGGTGGATCCCAAAAATGAACGGCTCTGCTTGCTGGAGACAAATTAAATTCCTTCCATTTGACACGGATTAAAAAGGGGAAAGGAGCGATGGGGACCCAAAATGTAAACAAAGGAATGCGGAGCCGAATCCTCCGGGCCAAATCGGAGCTTTGATGAGGATTGCGGGATTCCAGGAATGGCTGAGTTCTTGCCAATGCCAAATGAAAACATCTCTCACCTCACAAAGCCATAGCACCCCAAAATGGTCTGGGTTGGAGGGATCTTAAGGATCATCCCATTCCATGGGCACGGACACTTCCACTCTTCCAGGTCGCTCCAAGCCTTGACCAACCTGGCCTTGACCTCACTGTTGACTTTGGATTATTTTACACACTTTTCCCTCAGATATTTCTCCCCTTTCTGGTACCTAAACGAGGTGATTCCGTGAATTCCATGGATGGAATGGGGCAGCAGACACACCTGGATGAGAGCCCTGGTGTTCCTGTGTGTGCCCACATGGGGAAGGCCCGGAGTCACTGTTGATTTTGGATTATTTTACACACTTTTCCCTCAGATATTTCTCCCCTTTCTGGTGCCTAAAAGAGGCGATTCCACGAATTCCATGGATGCAGTGGGACAGCAGACACACCTGGATGAGAGCCCTTGGATGAGGTGTTCCTGTGTGTGCCTACATGGGGAGGGCAGGGAGGGCCAGGGATTTGTTGCCATTGCTAAACGAGGCCCGAGATAAAAGCAGTGAACTCCGTGCTCCAGCATCCAGCTGTGTAAACTCCGACTGCAGCCTGCTCTCGTGTGGCCAGTTACTTACGGAAAAAAAGAAGGGAATGTCTCAGCACCGAGGGATTTGCCCATCAAACTGTTTCACACTGTTGGGCAAACAAGGCTCTTTGAATGAAAAAAAGAGGAGGGAAAAAAAACCCCAAACCCTTCTCTGGTTCCAAGCTCTAATAAATTGAAGCCCTGCACCTCTCATGGCCTTGGAATGATTACATTAATTTTTTTTTTGCTCCATAATCATCAATAAATCAAGCATAGCCCATTAAACAATAGATGCCTCCGAGGCCTCTCTTCAAATGTGCTTTTGATAAGAGTCAGAGAATTTTTTTCTGGGCTTGTAACGTTTTTCTTTCCTCTGTTTGTTTTTTCTAAGGGTCAAATAATGCTGTTAAAAGAGCAGTTAATATATAGATCTATTTTTCCATATTCCCGTCATGGTGTTTGACTTCGGGAGATTTATGGAATATCTTTTCCCAGTTCAACAATAGTGTGTTTTGTTGTACTAAAGAGGTATTTTAACAGGAGTGGGGATTCTTAATAAGTTCACTGCTGTCTCCTTTCCAAACCAGGCCTCAGCCAAGACAGAGAACAGTACAAATATATGTATCCATGCACAGAAAGAAAGAAATATATATATTTATACAATAAACACCCTCATCTGGGTATCCCTGGTTTATTTTCACACAATGAACTCCTAAAGGTTGGTATGTCCTGGCCAGGAGCCGCAGTTCACATTTCTGATGAGGCAGAACAGACACTGCAGGGAAAGGAGGGAGAGTTAAGTGGCCTGGGCCTGGTTTAGGGACGGGTTAAAGGCAGGGGAGCTTTGCCATGAGGTGATGACCTGACCTGCTCCAGCCAAATATCCCGTGGATGTCGTGGGTCTCCTCTGGAGGGGCAGCTCCAGCCAAGGAAGGATCACACAGACTCGTCCGTGCCCCAGTTCAGACCTTTCTTCCCATCAGATTAAAATTCCAACCCTGGTTTGTGAGAGAGCTGCGTGAGCTGCTCGGTGTTGTAGAATCCCAGACTGGCGTGGGATGGAAGGGACATTAAGGATCGTCCCATCCCCATCCCTGCCATGGGCAGGGACACCTTCCACTATCCCAGGGTGCTCCAACCTCGCCTTGGACACTTCCAGGGATCCAGGGGAAGCCACAGCTGCCCTGGGCACCCTGTGCCAGGGCCTCACAGGGAAAAATTTCCTCTCATGACCCATTTCACACATTCTGGACCTCATATCCCAGGATAATTCCAGCAGGATTGTACCTTCCTGGGGGAATTTTCTCCTACAGAAGAGCTAGCTGGTCACAACAAATCAATATAAGCCATCCCTTTACACATGACCCTTCCAAGGCTGTGGGGTGGTTGGGATTTTCCTGACCAGAGACAGGATGAGGTGCAGCCTTGCACTGTCCAACAAATCAAAAAAGCAGTGGAACCTGCCCCAGATAATGGGAAAACTTATCCCATGCAGCTGGGCAGGGCGCCGTGCTAGTCCAGCACAGTACTTGGTGTAGTGATGAAGAATAATCAGGATTTTTCTTCTACCCAAGAGGACAAATGACTTGGGGAAGGTATCCTGCAAGGCCACATCCTCGGCCCTAGGTCTGGATTCAGTTTATTCCGTGTAGGCTGGAGGAGCTGCACACCCTGATCCACACCACAGGAGATAAGCCCTTATCTGGGGAGCAGCCCTCAGCCCTTCCTCCATGTGCCTCTCCCTTCACAGAGCTGTCAGACAGGACTAAAAGGTCGGCTTGCCTATTTTTAAAAGCTTTGTTTTGGATGAGGTTCACGAATGCAACCTGTCGAGGGCAAGCCCTGGCGTTTCCAGCCAAAAGAAGCAGCTGTGCTGCTGTTGGACTGGAACACAATCTGCTTCTGGAGAGAACTCCCAGGTGGTTCCAGAGAAAACGAGTGGCAGGAGATCACATCTTGTCCTTTCCTGGGGTTTTATTTGTTTTCCTCTGCAATCCTTGCTCCGCGCCGGGCTCCTCTTGCTCTTGGGAGGCGGCTGGATGATGCTGTGTGCTGGGAGCACGGGGTCGGAGCAGGCCACAGGTCCCGAATTTGCAGATATGGTTGGGGGGTTATGAGAAATAAATGTTCCTGGCAGGGACCTTCACTGCCCTTTTCTTCCAGGTTCAAAGGGAATTCGAGGCACTTCCTGATGCACAGAGGAACAGGGAGAAGGCTGTCCCTGATAAAACATCCTCCACTCTGTCAACCACCAGAACCTTTATTTCTCCTCCTGCCGCTTCTTTCAGAGTTGAGACACCACCCTGGGCTTCTGGATATGAGAACACTGAAAGGCGTGTCTTGAATCTGATTTTTAGGGAAATCCGTGAGGAGAGTTCTCCAACAGCGGCAATGCCTCTGACATCCGAGGGATTTCAGCTCAGAGTCTCCTCTCCTGCCGAGTGCAGCAGAGAAAGCACAGCCTGAGGTCACCCCTCAGGTATTCCCAGGCCTCTAAACTGTAGTGTTCCTTCACAGCCACTTCTGCTTAATTTGTTCTCGGTGAAAAAACAAGTGGAGGGAGCAGGGAGTGAGGTGGGACTGGAGAAAGGCCATCACCCTCCGGCAGGAATGTGCTGCTGGAGATCCTGGAGCAGGGAGCAGTGAGGCAACACAGAGCACAAGTGGCTCATTTATAAATTGTGACAACTGGGGCGCAGGACTGACTCTTGATTTCATTAAATTTCATCTCTTTTCACTTTTTTCCGGCCTACTGTTACTAAGAGACCAAAAATCGCTGCTGGCTTTGAGGCACAGGACACAAAAAATATGGTAAATATTTTCCAAGCAGAAATAAGCCACTGCTGTTGGTTAAAATACAGCTGGGTGAGTTTTACAAATAGGATTCTCTTCACTGGGGCAGGTACCCAAACCATCCTCTCTTGTCTTTGAGCCTGTGGGATGTTTTCTTCTAGATCTTGAAAGTCCTCAACGGACAGAGGCATTGCTTCATTTTTTCCAGAAAAAGGGAAAGAGGAAAAAAAAAAAGAAAAAGAAGAAAAAAAATTCAGCTTTCATCAGGTTCAAATCCAAGTGCTGGTTGGGTTCAGGTTTAGTTCAAAAGTGGACGTCTAGGTCTTGTTTTTCCTGACACACTTCCCTCATCCAAGTCCAAACTGCTCTGAATTTGTCCGTGGGGAGTCTGAGGAAGCAATGGCTGTGTTTGGGTTGAATCACAGCACCAGGCTCAGCGCCTGCCAGGAGTGCTGACCTTTCTCAGGCTGAGGCAAATTGTCCTGGATCTGTCCCGTTTTCCCGAAAAACTCTGCGGGTACTTTTGCTTTTAAGCTTCTCCATGAAAAATCAGCTCAGGTGAGTTCCCGAGTGTTTCTTGCTTCACACTTCCCATCCCTTTACCTGAATCCTCAGGGACTGGAGCAATGAACTGAGCTGACACTTGCCTGAACTTGGCATGAGGTGTTATCCTGGTAGCAAGCAAAAGAAAAAAAACCCAAATTAAATATATTTAGAAAAGTTTAACACCTGCAGAACTCGCATGGAAAGTGCTCCCCTTCCAAGAGGGGTATGGATCTGCTGGATGGAATCTGAGGCAAGCCTGAGTGACCTACTGGTTTCCTCTGGGATTCTCCTGTATATTTATGCAGCATGGAGTCCATCAGGTGGGAAAAAAACTTTATGGAACGTCTCACTTCATTATTTTCACTCCAGCTGCAACTTCGTGTCCCGATGTTGGAGCGTCAGGTGGAAGGAAAAAAAACCTGAGGAAAGGTGTCTTCCGTGCTCATTCCTGAATAAATGAGCTCTCTGTGGAGAGTATCCCTTCTAATTACATCCCAAAAAGCACTTTTGGGTATCATGGAGAGTCTGGATTAAATCCACTCGCAGGAGAACAGTTTATGGAGTCTTGGTTTTCCATGGATCTTCAAGCGCTTTTCCCAGCGGGCTCCAAGGGGAAAGGGTTGGATGGCAGAGGAGAAGGAGAATGGATCAAAGAAGGAGTGGGTGGTGAAGGGATGAGTCAGGAGAAGGAGAAATAGTCCAGACTATTTCCACAAACTCCAAACCAGAAGGGGAATCAGTCCAGGGTAATGGACAGAGCAGCAAGCTGGGATTTCAGCCACATGATTCCCATTTCTTCCCTCTCCTGCTATTTTGCTGTGTGACCTTGGATAACTCTCTTAATTCCTGCCTTTTGTCACTCTCCTGTATTTGCCCTACTCAGGCTGCTTCCCACGGGGAATTCACACCATGCTTGGAGGCACCATGGGCATTTCCACCATTTTTCAAAGGTCTCATCCCCACAGGATTTGTGTTTCCCACCAGGGCTGACTGCGCTCATCAGGGATTTTTTGGGACAGCTTTGCTGGGAGTTTCTACTGGGAGTGGCCCAGACTCATCCCACCCAAATTCAGTTGCCCTTAGAGATCCAAGGAAAAGGAATTCATAGAACACCTTGGATAACCAGACTTCTTATTCAAACACCTGAGCTGAATTCCTGACTTTTGTGGGAGCTTGAAATAGGGAAAACACTTACATCAGGCACTTTGGAATTCCAGTACCTGGCTGGTTGTTGCCTTGAAATATTCCATAGCTTCTGGAATATCATCCTGGCTTCACGTGCCACCTCCACTCCACCCTGGCACAAAGATCTCCATGGTGAGCAGTGCTAGGATAATTCCTAAGGTTTCCAGGAGAGTTAAACCTCACAAAATCCAGGGAATGGATGAGAACTGGACATTTTACAGCCAATTAACCACTCCTGTTTAATTTTGGATGGAGACAGAAAAATGGATGAGGTGAGCTACGAGGAGATTTTGTGACTCTTTCCAAGCCAAACCTTAAATTAAGAATTAAATAATAGCAATAAAAAGGTTTTTGGGGCTGCCCCTTTCTCTCCAACTCTTAATAATTTTTTCAGTGGTTGCATTCCAAAAGGGAATTTTTTAACAATAACTTTTACAGATAAAAATGGAAAAAAATTATTTCTCACACACACACAAAAAAAGAGAGAAATATTCAGGTTATTACTAATTTTTTGCTTTCTCCAATTAAGTACAGTTATATAAAGGCAGAAATGCATTGTTCAGAATTCACGGAATCACAAGATCCTGGAATGGTTTGGGTTGGAAGGGACCATAAAGATTCCCCAGTTCCACTCCCTTCCATGGGCAGGGACACCTCCCACTATCCCAAGGTTCTCCAACCTGGCCTTGGACAATTCCAGGGATCTGGGAGCAGCCACAGCTGCTCTGGGCACCCTGTGCCAGGGCCTCACCACCCTCACAGCCAGGAATTCCTTCCCAATATCCCATCTATCCCCGCCCTCTGGCCATTCCCCCTCTAAGTCAAGTCACAGCCCTAATCAATCAATCAATCAATCATCAATCCATTATAATTTCCACAGTATTAGGGAATAGATGATCAATCAAAATCACATTTGGATTTGATTTCAATTATGATGCAGCATTTTTCTGGTCTTAATCCAGCTTTACAACTTAAATTACTCCTTTCCACAATAATTTTGGGACATGACCGTAACGCAGCCGAATAAAAGGAGATTAATGAGCCAAATATTTCCATCCACTGGGAAACAGCCTGAAACAGGGAATTGTCTCAGTCCTGGAAGAAGGAGCCGGAGCAATCTCCCATTCCAGACTGGAAGGCTGTAGAACAGCCTTAATTAGGAACAAATATTCTGCCATTTTCCCAAAATTAAATATTAGAGAGTTATTAGAATTACTCCAGAGATTAATCATTTTTTGCACAAGGAGATCTTTATTGTCTGGGAAGTGAATGAGAATCAGGTTTTTTTCCTCTTTAGGCATCCTCATCCCCCCCAAAAGTAACAATCCTGATTTTTTATGGTTTTAAGGGTATTCAGGGATGGATGGAAAGTTCTATGTTTAGGCTTGGCCTCCGTTGGTGTTTGATCTCTTCGTCAAAGCTTCAACATCAAAACTGTGATTAAAAAATATATAAATTATTGCTTTCCAGTGCTCTGGGAATCATGGCTCACTCTGTGGAAGAGAACAGGGATGAGGGGAATTTTCCTCTCTCGGATAGGATTTATTAAGTCATTAATGAATGGTTTTATTTGATTGGTTGGGGTTTTTTTCTTATTTTCCTGAAGAATCTCTGATTAATGCCACCTCTGGTAATCAGCCTCTCAAGTTTTAATGAATGACAACCATAATTGGCTCTGACCAATTATTTTATGATGATTAAGAGCTCTGAGCAACCTGGTCCGGGGAAAGGTGTCCCTGCCCAAGGAAAGGGCTTGGAATGAGCTGATCCCGTCCAATCCAAACCATTCCATGATTCCATGGTGATTTTTTCCCTCTGCTCTAAATCCTTCATCCAAAAGTGATTTTTCCAAGCCCAGGGTTCAGCTGCCCAAATCTCACAATTTCTAAACTTTTGTGCGTGGGTAAAAACTCCCAATTTTTCCTTGATGATCCCGTGATTCTGTGATATTGTAAAAAATACTTAGGATAGTTGGAAAAATGGATCAATTCTATAAATTGATCTGGGAGGGATCTCAGGACGCTTCTCCTACACAATCTCACTTTCTTTTTTGTCTTCCCTGACAAACGGATGATCATGTTCCCCAGTTCTAGGGACTCCACACCATTCCCAGGCAGGAAATTCCACTACTTTTATTCCCAGGAAATATCCTTTAGTCAAAGCAAGGAATCTCAAGCAGCCTCTGGAGGCTTTGCTTGAGAAAGAAATAGAAAAGAAATCAAAAATTGTATCATTTATCCAGATATTTCTGAGTCTTCAGCACCAGTTCATCCCACTCTTCAAACTGTGGGAAAACCAACAAAAGCCTGCAGTGATCCTTGTGAATTCCTGATTTTTACCAAAAAGAGAGATTTTGGAAATTGCTGTCCCCTTCCTGAATTTTCCAGTTGAGGAAAAGCAGATTAATTGCCCTTGTAAGTAAGAACAGAGATGACACCTGGGACAGGGTGTAAAGAAATGTGAATAAATAAATATAAAAAATAAAAATCATTTAAAAAAATCTAAAAATATTTTAAAATTATAAAAAATACTTTTTTTTTTTGTTTAAAATCCCTTTGCAAGCCTCCTGGAGATACGGAAATGGGCAGAAAAGGCTTTTTATGTCCAGATTTTCTTCTTTTTTTTTTTTTTCCTTTGTGGTGACACCCGTCCTTCACTTTTCTGAGCCAACATAAGGAAAACTGTCAGGCCAGCCTGACCCGGGAGGGATTTGTTTTGGGAAGTTTGGGATGCAGGAGGGCTCTGGTGTGGGAGGAGTGATGCTCACAGGACATCCCACTGCAGGCAGGAACACGTGTGGGATTTTCCCAGATGCCAGAGCAGATACTGGGATGGCCAGGAATGCATGGAAAAGACTTAAAAATAAGAGAAAAAAACCTTAATTTTTTTTATTTAATTAAGATTTAAAGATTAATTTAAAGAGAAAAATTTAAGGTAAAAAAATTAGGTTTTTTTTTTAAAAAAAGCTTTGTTTCCTTATGTTTTGCTGGTATTGTTTTATCTCTTGTTGTTCACTATGTCCTTGAAAGTTTCATGGAATTTTTCCTCACTGTTTTACAGGAAATTAATGGACTCTGTTGAATCCCTGACTTATCAGTGACAGGTTAGAGATAGCACATTCAGTATTTTAAATTCAAAAATCTCAAAATTTTCCAAGCACAAAAAAATGACCTTGATTTGAGCTTGGTTAGACTTAAAACCACCAAGGTTTGGGTTTAATCCGTCTGGGCCAAGAGTTGGATTTGATGATCCTTGTGGGTCCCTTCCAACTCCGAATATTTTGTGTTAAAATAAAAAAATAAATTTCAAAAACAGTCCTGGAGGAAAATGGGGGGTTTTAAGGAAAAAAAAATATTTTGACTGAAACTTCCTGCAGAAATAATTTATTTCTTCTTTCTCATGGTGCTTTCTATCAGGAAAACCACCCGAGAAATCCTGTGGAAGTGCCTGACTTCCTGAGGAAAAAGGGGAAAACAGAAGGGGAAAACAGCAGGAAAACAGGAGCTGTGTCCTCCAAACTTGGAAACTCACTGAGTGTTTTCCCAATTAATTTGAGAGACTTAAGGAAGACTCAAGTGACCATTCCCTGGTGAAGATCCATGGGTTTCCTGGGACAAAAGCCCTTGGAGATCATCGAGTCCAGGCATTCCCCAGCACTGCCAAGGCCACCTGAACCATGTCCCCAAGTGCCACATCCACAGGGATTTTAGATATCTCCGGCAGTTTCTCCACCACTGCCCTGCACGGCCTATTCCAATGGGTTTTGCCTATTGCAGGGAAGATATTTTTCCTAATATCCTAAACTTTTCCTGGCAGAACCTGAGGCCATTCCCTCTCATCCTGTTCCTGTTCCCTGGGAGCAGAGCCCGACTGCCCCTGGCTGCCCCTGGGAGTTGTGGAGAGCCAGAAGGGCCCCCCTGAGCCTCCTTTTTTCCATCATTTCACCCTTCCACTGCCATCTCAGAAATCCAGGGAATGCCGGGACCACCCAAATTTGGGGCACACCACCCAAATTCCCATCATGGCAGGACAGGTTCCTCTTAGGGTGTCACAGGGCACTCCCAGAGCATTCCCGGGACATCCAACATCCATAGAGTGACATGAAGATTGCCCTTAATTAATTCCTTGGAAATTTAAATTCCCAATTAGTAAATGACACAAACACCGGTGGTGCCGTTATTTTATTAGTTGCAACACCCATTTTTTTCCAGGTTGGATATGAATCCTGGAATCTGAAGCAAGGCTGAGCATCCAGTGGCAGTTCCCTTCCTTCCCAAATATTCCTGCTTGGCTTTACAGCAGTAACTGCTCCCAGACTTTTCCTCGACCTTTGTGGCTGTGGCTGCCCCTGGATCCCTGGAAGTGTCCAAGGCCAGGTTGGACGGGGCTTGGAGCAGCCTGGGATAGTGGGAGGTGTCCCTGCCCATGGATGGGATGGGATGATCCTTAATGTCCCTTCCATCCCAAACCATTCCATATGATTCTAGATGTCACAATTTAGTGCAATAAACTCCGGTCTCAATAATTCCACTGCCATCAGGATACTTCTCTAATCCAGACCCTGGACCTGGATCCAGGAGCCAGGAATCCGAAGCTTCTGAGGAGCCTCCATGTTGAGACCATGGTGCAAACAAACATCCATTTTCCATAAATATTCCCGCTCCGAGATGCTGCCCTTGGAGGAGTCAGCAAGGAGTTATTCCTGAGAGGGAGACGGGGCTGGTTCGAGATGCAGAGAGTCAAATTCTGTGTGAGGGATGGGAAATGACATTAATTTCCATATTCCCTCATGGACAAGACTTCCATCTGTGATCCAATGGATTGGTGCATCCTCGGTGTGAAGAGAGAAGTTGTAGTGATATAATTCCTGGTTTTGAATGTTATTAATCCATGGAAGTGTTAAAAAACGATGCTGCAGAAGAATTTCACCTCCACTGGATGATCCTTAACTCCTGGGAACAGGGAAGTGACCTCATATTTACTTTTTACTTCCCAAAACTGTTTTGTCAGTGGTTTCTCAGAGCCTTGGAAGGGTTTGGAAAATCTTGCTGCTTCCACATAGGAATCACATAAAGGATCACTCCTAAATGTTCAATCTTTTTTTAATGTTGAGGTTTGGGAGATCTTCACTACTTTGGGGAGGGGAATCTGCAGGCGTAGGAAATGTTCCATGCCAAAAAACACCTGAGGTTTGCCATCCTTTTTTTTACAGGCAGCAGAAAAATATGGAATATAAAGGAAAGAAAGAAGGAATTAGGACAATTTTTTAGTTGCATTTTTCTCACCATTTGGGCTCTGCTTTTCTTCAAGAGGATGGGGAACACCAGAAGTTGCACTTCGACTTTCGATCCAGCATTCCTGGTTCTGCTCATCCACCTTTTTCCCTCCCAAATCTTTATCCGTATCTCGGATTTTATTTTGAATCCAAGACTCAGTTCTCCTCCCCAGCCCACACAACCATCACCAGCACTTCAAGGCACCTCTCCAAGGCTGAAATCCAGTTGCACAAAAATTCCTGCTGTTCCCTGGATGCCTTAGAGCTGCAGATTTTCCTTGGCAAAGCTGGACACAATATTTTGGAGGTTGTCGATTGGGAGCTGTGCATTCATCGTGTCACAAACACCCTCCCAGGCTGCCAGGCCCAATGAATCCTCCTGGAATTCAACCTCCCCTCATAAACACATCCACAAGCACTCACGGAATCCCTGGAAGACGATCCTTAATTCCCTAATTTGCTGAATCAATCAGTGGGAAACCAAGACGAGCAGGAGTTGAGCTCCCCAAGTTTTCCGTCCCAAGAGGGAAGTGTGAGATCAATTCCTACAGCCGAGAGCAGCCTCCCAAAAAGCTGTTTGCACCTTGTAATTGTAATTAGTGTTGAAGCTCTTCTGCACACAAGATTAGCATTTTATTGTGCTAAACTCTGTTCAAAGCCTGGAACTCACAACAGGCCAGCCCTGTCCTGAGAAATTCCCGAGAAACTCCTGAAAAACTGATTTCCGGAGCACAGGAAGAGCTGCCTTCATCAGGAATCAGGGTAGGAATTAAAAGCGCAGCCAAATTAAATAATTTGCATTGTAAAGAACAAAATAGATTCAAGAATCAACAGGAGGTTTTGAAGTTTCTTAGGGTCCAGCTTTTTTTAGGGCAGCAGGATACAACCCTCCTGTGGAAATATCAGCCTGATGGGAAGGTGTAAAGGCATAAGGAAGCTGCCAAGTTTCTCAGATTTTAAGGTCTAAGTGGAATTAGATAATTTAATTGCATTTTCTGCTCCTCCCTCATTGTTTTATCTCCTCCAAACACATTTTGGACAAAGCTTTTAGGGAGAGGCGCTGATCCAGCTCTGACTACAATCCTAAAAGGAAAATTATCACCCCAAGTCATCCCTCGCACCTGAAGCTCTGAGTTGTCAGGGAGTCAGGTGGATCAGGAAAGGCCTGGTGGATCCACATTTCCGGGAATCCAACCTGCACCAAGGGCCTTCCAGTCCTGAGGGGGTTGGGATGAGAGGAGATTTAAGGTCCCGTCCAAACCAATTATTCCATAATTTTATTTTATTTCTTTTTTATTAAAATTTTTTAATGTAAACTGGTCTGTGCACCCAACCTGTCCATTTATAGAATTCCAGAATGGTTTGGGATGGAAAGGACCTTAAAGTTAATTTTATTCCCACCCCCTGCCATGGGCAGGGACACCTTCCACTATCCGGGGTAGATTGTCATGGAATCTGTCCAGTCAAATCTTGGAAAACTCCAGGGTTTGGGACTCTACATTGTCCCTGGGAAGGTTTTTCCAGTAAATGTTTGTTCTCACTGCCAGGGACACCTCCCACTATCCCAGGGTGCTCCGAGCCCCGTCCAACCCGGCCTTGGACACTTCCAGGGATCCAGGGGCAGCCACAGCTTCCCTGGGAAACCTGTGCCAGGGCCTCGCCACCCTCACAGCCAGGAATTCCTTCCCAAAATCCCATCGAACCCTGCCCTTCTTCAGGGTGGTGAATCCAGACTCAATTCTTGGCTAAAGAAGCTGCTTCCAACTCTCACGTGGAACAGGGCAAGTCAGAGAGGAGCTGGGAGCTGAGTTTGGGGTGGGATTGTGAGGAAAAGAGGAAGAGTGAAGTGCCCATCCATAAAAACAGGAGGAGACGGATTCATTCCCTGGAACACACCGAGGCACAAAGTCAGCAGAACTTCAAAGGAAATGAGCCATCATTCAGGAGAAGTAAAAACAAGCAGCCACTCTTCTCAAATCCCTCTCTCATCCCGCTTTTTGGGTTTTTTTTTCTTTCCTCCTGTTTTTTAAAATTCCGTTGTAGCCAGAGAAATGGCGGTGGCCAAATCCAGGGGGGTTTAATTTATTAGGTTTTTTTAACCACTCCTTCTGGTGGGAAAAAGCCTGAAATTCAGGGAATAAACCTCCTGACAGGGGTTAATCTGCTCGAGGCGTTTAAAAGTGAGGTTTGTGAGTGTGATCATGTACCCCAAACCTCCTCTAGAGATAAAGAAGGGAAGCAAAGGAGGGCAATTCCACCAGAAATTCCACAAGATGTTTTCTGCAAGAGACAGCCCAGTAAAGGCTGGAAGATTGATCAGGGAAATAAGGAGCTGATTACAGGTGATGAAACTGAGATTTGTGAGTATTAGGAAAGCAGAAATCTGAGTATACTGAAAGATGTTGATGGTATTGAAATTAAAATAAAATTCATAGAAATAACAAATATTAGGTCAGAAAAGAGAAGATTTGCGCACTTGAGAAGAGCAAAGTTTTGGGAAAGATTCCCTAAAGGCTACAGAGCAGGGAAAGGGTCCTTGATGATTCTAAATGGATCTTGATAAATTCAGAGAGGAATTGAAAGGTGAAGCTGAGGAATTTCCAGGCAGGTCCATGTGAAAAGTCAGCTCCATGGACAGAGTTACTGGGATCTTTCTTTCCTTAACGAAAGGAATATTTTGTGGTTTTGTTGCTGTTATATCTCATCAGTTGTATTTAATAGTTATTTACTTTGCACTCTGGAGCGGCCTGATGAAGGTGAGGTGAAGATTCCGTGACAGGACGCGGAATTAAATGGAAATTCTGCTATTTTTGTTAATACAACACAGCATCATCCACCTTTTCCCCATTCCTTCCTTGTTATAATAGGATGTTCTTCCAGAAACTCCCTCCTGTTACGAGGAAACTTTTCTTTACTTACAGCCTGATGATGAGTTTAGACTGATTTATTTTAATTATTTCCTCTTGTCTCATGACCAAACTCCAAATTGCTCTCAGCAGATTACACAAGACAAAAATTCCTGTGTCATTCCAGACACTCGCCTTTCCATTCCCAGGGAGTCCAATTAGTCCTTGCTGTGCTCCTCTGCCAGTATGAACTCACTTTTCCTTCCAGGAAGCCCTTTGGCTTCCCAACACGGAGGTTTTTCCCATATTTAAAGTGCAAGGAATCGAGGGTTTGTATAAATTGGGAATTTGTGTCCTGTATGTCCAGTCTCTCCTAAATGGATCCAGCAGGTCAAGTGGATCTATATGGAAAGGGAGGACCAAAATTTGCCTTTTCCCACAGAGGAGAAGTTTCCCAGCAATCAGTAAACATGGAATAATGGTCCCACTGTTCAGACACACCTTGGAAATTGAAAGAGTAGAGCTGACAGGTTTGAGAGTCTAGAAATAATTTGTCATCAAGGGATTAAAAATGGGAAAGGCTTGGATTCCAAGCACCAGCAGAAAATCCATTTCCCACCGTGTGAGGCTGCCAGGGCCAGGATGTGTTTTACCTCTGTAAGCAGCACAGCATTCCTGCCTGGATCTGTCCTGGAGCTCTCCCTGTGTCCCAAACAATCCCTGACACGCTCTTTGAACCCCCGGAGCAAGGTTTCTCCTGGAGATTAGGTTTGTTAAACATTCCCTCCCTTCCCCACCCAAAAATCTGACGTCGTCTCCTCCGCTCCAGGAAAGGAGAGGTCGGAGGACAAGAACCCGGCGGGGCACGGGAGAGGGAGCTGGATCCCGACATCCAGGGGCTCTGGATGCTGCTGGCAGAGCCAGAGGTCGTGTGCCTGCTTTTCAAACCCACAGAAGGCAGGTGCTGGGCATCTTTAATAATCCAGCTTGTGGGTGGCTGGATATTCCCGCAAAACAGGGCTCTGCAGGGTGTCCGTGACCTCATCCCTTATCCTGAAGGGATTGCTCTTTGCAACCTCCGTGAATGTCAGAGGGAAACTGGGAAACACCGAGCGGCTCTTCCTCAGTGAAAGTGCTGACGGAGCAGTTTGTCCTGCCTCGGGATATTTCCTGGAAGAAGCAATCTCGTGTTTTATAACTTCTTGGCTCTGATCCACCTCTCCGCTCCGGGAGCTTTGGAGCGGTTCTGGAATGACACAGCCCTTCCACACTGGCTGCTTTCCGTGCTTGGATTCACCCAGTGAAGCTGCCAGACTGAAAAACCACCAGAGGGGGTTTGGTTGAAGGTCTGGTCACCCTGCAACGAGCCCACTGACATGAGGAGAAGTGGAAATTAATTAGTGCTGATGGGGGTTGTGGGTGGTTTTTTGATAGGTGGTTTTTTGACATCCAGGAATCCTATATGGAGTGGAAACAAGGGAATGCTTAAAAGCTGTAATAAAAATGCTCCTTTCTTTCCCTCCTAGACAGAGGAATCCTCCAAGGAACACACCCTCCTTCTCCAGAGCTCGTCCAGACACAGACGATGTGGGAATATCGGGCTCTCAACAGAGACCAAAGGGACCTTCCTGCTGCTGAGGAGTGGGAAACATGAGAATGAGTTTCCTGGGAAGGACGTGGAGTTTCCATCAGTGCAGGTCTTTATGGGAAAGTGAGATAAACGGCTGTCAGTATTCCTCCAGGCAGACTTGAGCCTGACTTCCAGGGGATCCCTCTGGGCTTGGAGGGAATCCATCACAGAATTGATGGGAGTCTTTGTGCACCAGTTTCTTAAGGAGAGAGGAATTCCAAGAATTCCTGTCCTGTCATTTTGATGTCATTTGGGCTGGAAACTCCTGGAGCTCAGGGAGAGCCCAAGGGATGATTTGTGGCCCAGCTTGGCTTCTTTCACCTGAACAGGGAACGGAGGGTCCTGTGAGACGGAAACATCATTTTCTGGGGGGAGGTGGTGGAAACCCTCCTTGCAGACATAAAATTCCCAAAGATTTCTTAATTTGTGATCAGCACAGTGTTTATGGCAGGGCACCATCGGCAGGAATATTTGAGCTACATTTTATACCTATTTTTTGTACTTTTCATGCCATAAAGCTTGTTCAAACATCCTTTTCAACAACTTCCATCATCCCTTTTCCCTGCCAGCATGAAATCGTGGTGCCTCATCTCATCTGTCACCTTCAGCTTTGAAAGGATTTGAGAGGAAGGCAGGATTGGGAATTTTCAGGGCTGTTGCTTCAGAGATGTTCTGGGAATTGTTATATATTTCTATTAAGGAAATAACAAGGAGCTTCAAAAAGGAAACAAGATCTACGTATTTTTATAATTATTTCAATCATGATGTTTGTGATGTCTCATATCATTAGATCTGAGAAATATCTGGAGTTAACCCTAAATTTGGGCAGTGAATAAAAAGTGTGTTTTCAACAGTGCTGCCCATCAAATGATTCGAGTTGTCTTCATTTCATCAGGCTCAGAGGGAAGAACTCTTTGACCACGTTTGTTCATCTTTAATTCATCCAACAATGCATACAGGAATAAATCCAGATTGTCCCCTTGCAGATATGACCCTAAAAAGGCTGAAATAAAATGAAACAAGCCATGTTTTCAGCTTTCAGCTTCTGATCTTCAATATAATCAGTGATAAAATTATAATATCTGATGCAGAGGCATCTTCTATCATGACACCTTTTATCAAAGTTATTGATTTTGAAGACAACTCAAGGCTCACCATCAGCTAGAAAATATTTTCATCAGCATCTTCTTCAAAATCCTCTGTGGATCTTGGTGGAAAAGCTTCCACGCAAATGACTTTCGGATAAAATATTGAGATTCTTGGCAAAAGAACTTTGTCACCCTCCCAAAAGTGTTTGCTTTCCATGGCATAATTCAATATTTGCAGTCAAAGGAAACACCTGAAGGCCACCAATGTTCCCAAGGACAAAGCACAGCAGGACCTTGTGGGAACTGGGGGTTTTTGGTACCTCAAATCTCCATTCTCTGGGTCTGGACCATAATTTTTGGTTGGACTACATGGCCCATGATGCTGGAATGCCAAAGGGTCTCGTGATCTTCCCAGGGAGGTGAAATTCCGAGGTATTTGCTGAGCTGAGAGGGTGTAGAAAAGACTGGCTTTAGATTCCAATGAGAAACTGCCACACTTTTTCCAAACCTGTGTTTTCAGGCTTTAGCCAAAAGCTTTCATTTCTGCAGAGTGAATTTTTACCAAAAATCAATATTTTCCATGGAAAAATCAGCATTACATGCTAACCTGGTTGGTTTTGAGCTACGAGGGCCCAACGAATCCCAGAGGTGCTATTCCCAAAGGACTGGAGTTCATCTAATTAGAAACACTTGTTCTAAGTTAGGAGAGGGGGGGATACTGACTTAGAGGAGCTAAAGATTAAGCCAGAGGTTTTTAAAGGCTTGTGTGTTCTCCAGACTAAAAGCAAGACTTATTTTCTCTGGAAATCCTCGCTGAGGAAAAAAAAAATGTGGAAGAATACACTTTAAATGTGTCCATCCAATTACCCAGTTGTTTCACCATTCCCATTTTCCTGTGGATTTTAATTGCTCTGATTTTGGGTGTGATCGGCTTGAATTGCTCTGATTTTGTATGTGATCAGCTTGAATAGATCTGATTTTTTAGAGGTGTTCAGTTACTACTGATGCCGTGTATTTTATCTCCATGAAGGATAAAGGGAGTAAGGATGACCAGATCCTTTGGAATTGTTGCTTGAGGAGGATGAATCCCAAGGGAAGGCAGCCCTAGGTTTGTACAGACATCCCTGTCCCTCCATGCAGCTGGAAAAATGGAAAGATTTTTTCCTGATTTTTTCACCTGTCCCTTCAGGTGAAAGAATTGCCAGTGGTGTAAAAAGTGGGATTTTGGTGACCCCAAGACTTTTGTGCCATGTCCGTGGATAAGTGTAGGAAGAGCCTCTTCCTTGTCCTGGTGCTGGGGGTGCAAACCTTCAGGTCCTGAGGTAAATGCATTTGGGGGCATCTCTTGAAGGAGTTGTGGCTTCCCTTTTCCTGGAATATTCCAGGCCAGGCTGGACGGGGCTTGGAGCACCCTGGGATAGTGGGAGGTGTCCCTGCCCATGGCAGGGGTGGGACTGGATGAGCTCGAAGGTCCCTTCCCATCCAAACCATCCCATGGCACTTACAGAAGTGCCAGAGATCCAGTCAGAGCTGCAGGAGTGGTTCTGGCAGGCCCAATCCCGACCTCAGGACACCATCCCACACCATCCCACACAATCCCACACAATCCCACACGGACACAATCTCTGTTTCTCCCTCAGTGTTCACCTCCTGCTTAAGAAATCCTGATCCACACCCTCTTCCAGGCTTCCTAATCAGGGTTAGGGAAACATTCCACGTTGTTTTTGGTCACCTCGAGGCCATTTCTGCTCAGATCTGACGACGAGAACACGCATGATGTCATCATCCCCCCAAAACCAAAATAATAATGGGGATGATAACAATTAATGATTATTTCTCTTTGTGTGTTTGCCCCTCTTGGAGAGTTGTTTTAGCTGAGGAGGGACATGTTTCCAATTAAACAAAAATAGGATTTAAATGGAAAAGACATTAACCTGAAAGTTAAAGCAGGAGTTTTCATCTCGGAGGTCACTTGTTCCTGGCTGTGGTGGCCGTGTGTCAGAATTAAAACTGGGTTTAGAATTTAAAGGTTTTGGAACAGCCACACTTCGGGTTGCCTATGGAAACTGCAGTTCATGGACCAGGAATGGTTTTCCATTGGTTTCCAGGTGGTTTTCCCCATCTGGAGATGAGTAGTTCTATACTGAAGGTAGATAAAAAAGCATATCTGGTAGTTTGTGCTCAAACTTCTCACCAAATCCTTGGATTTAGGAGGGAATTCCTGTTAAATTCTACACTGGTGCTTGTTACATCCTCATGGGCAGAGCCATGACCTGTGCCATGTTATTATCATCCCCTTTTTTAATTAAACTTTTTAATTAAACCATTATATTAGTTAACCAGTTAAAACATGGAGTTGACATTAAGTCCAGAATGGATTTAATTCTCTTTGCCCTGAGCAGCAACCTCCATAACTTTCCAGGAGGCTGGAACTAGCTGGGATCTGCTTTCCAGCATGGAAAAGCATCTTCCTAAGAGGAATCCATGGCTATTTCCAAGGGCAAAGGAAGCTGGATCAGGTGTGAGGGATCACAGCCACTGTCCAGGGAATTCACTTCAGCCTGTGCTTGGCTTGGACAGGGAATTAACAGATTCCAAGTGCTCCCAGTTTGCTCCAGCTGGTGGGTGACAGGGGTGTGGATCAATAAACGGGTGAGGAGGTGGGAAAGACTGAGGCATTTTTCCCATGGTTGGTGATTGAAAGGGAGGGATCCCTGTGCGGTCTTTTTTTTGTTTATTTGGAGTTTTTTGGAGTTTTTGGCAGATAAAAACACGCCCTGGTGAAAGGGCTCTGCAAGGGTTTAGATTTAGCGCCTCAATGAAATAACGCAGTGGTTTAGGATAAGCGAAAATCCTATTTAAATCAATTTATTCTGCTGAGTGTCACTGAGCTGAGATATAAATGACACTGAACACCTTTTCCTTGAGCACCTCGGAGCTGCCAAGGCTCCTGCTCTGAGTAGGAGGAGACTCTCACGATTTACTTGGGAATTTCCTTCCCCTGTTCCTGGGAGATGAGTGGGGAGATCCATGCGTGGAGCTCCATGGGATCCTGCTAAAGGGGCTTTTCCCAGCACAGCGACCTGGTCTAGAGGGAAGGGTCCCTGCCCAGGGCAGGGGGTTGGAGCTGGGTGATCTTTAAGTTCTCTTCCAACCCAAACCGTTCCAGAGTTTATTCCATGAGGAAAAGGAGGTGTTGGGCAACTGTACCCTGCCGCCTTTGCCTGACCTCCCATCTCCAGCCTGATCCTTTGTCCATGACCCAGTACCCACATCCCAGATGTAATGAACAACAGCATTAGCTTTTCCTACAGAAAAAAACCCTGGAAACTGTTCGCTTTACAGACCCTTTTTAGACTCCGATTGCTAAAAACTCCCACTGATCACAGAGTCCTACTTTCCATATTTACCCTACATTATTTTGCTTCAAGTTTCAGTGACCACCGTGCATCCAGAGCTTCACATCATTCCCACTTCCGACTCCAGCTGGCTGAGGATGTTGGCAAGGAGGTTATCAGCCCAGATGCAATTTATTATTATTGCCTTCTCCCCCTGTCCAAACATTTTTCTAACCTGTTAAGCTCTCTGTGATCGATCGCTGCAGACGATTTTTCCTTTGCCAAGCGCTGAGCTAAAAATGTCTTTGCTTAATCAGGGAAATATCCGCAGGGGCTCCACTTTGATATGGAGTAGGATATCGAGGGCTTTGGATTCCGAATGGGGAAAAAAGTAGAGTTGGTAAGAAGCCACCAACTGATAGCAAAGGCGGGCTCTGGTTACAGTAGTTTTGCTACATAAAATATGACCCTATGATGTTACAGGGCATTTCTCCAGGATGATTTGAATCAGACTGTGGTTTTGGTTGGTTTTTTTTTTCTCTCCCCTGAAATTCGCAGTTAGAGAAATGCCAGACATCCATTTTCCGTCCTGAACCGGCTGTAGGGATCCTTGGAAAACGGACTGAGCAATTGGATGGTGACCTTAAATCCCAGGACAAGGTACTGAGACGGTTAAATCTGTGGTAGTTTTTTCTACTGCTGTTTGCATGAGAGCTAGTTTGGGAATCACCATCTGGAAGATTAAAAAATACTTAACCAGAAATTTTGGTGGGAAAATAATGGCAGTACATGAAATTATTCTTTTTTAATTTTTTTCCCATGGCAAAATATGGTCAAGAAATAAAAACAAGATCTCTGAAAAATTCTCTTGAGTCCAGAGGAGGACGTTAAGGTGATCCCAGGGATGGGGTCCTGACATGGAGACAGGTTGGAAGAGCTGGGAATGTTCACCTGGAGAAGGGAAGGATCCAGGGAGAGCTCCGAGCCCCTTCCAGAGCCTAAAGGGGCTCCAGGAGAGCGGGAGAGGGACTGGGACAAGGGATGGAGGGACAGGACACTGGGAATGGCTTCCTACTGCCAGAGGGCAGGGTTAGATGGGATTTTGGGAATGAATTCCTGGCTGCGAGAGTGGGGAGGGATTGGAATGGAATTCCCAGAGAAGCTGTGGCTGCGCCTGGATCCCTGGAAGTGTCCAAGGCCAGGCTGGACGGGGCTTGGAGCAGCCTGGGATAGTGGGAGGTGTCCCTGCCTATGGCAGGGGTGGGATGGGATATTTTTTAAGGTCCCTTCCAACAAAATCATCCCTTGATTCAACGACTCTTGGAAGGGGGTTTGGGAAACGCTCTGTAGTCAAATCAGAATTTTCCTTTACAAAATTAATACCTCTTCGTTTCCTTGGATCTGGTTGAGAAATGTTTATGAAACTCACCTAATAATGCTTGTTTTGGTCACACTTTTTTGCTGTATTTGTGTCCATATAAAAAAGTTACAATTGCCTTTTTTTTCTTTAATTAAAATGTCAATTAAAATCAGAAATCCTTTCTTCACAGTTTTAAACTCGCTCAAAAATCCCGGTGGAAACGGCAACAAAACACAGGAATAAAGTGAAATCCAAGGCGAAGGAGCAGAGGTGGATCAGGATTCCAGACAGGGATCCAAACCCAGTGGATTCCGAGATCCTTTTTGGCACGTGAGCACAACCCGGAGCGACCGGGAGGCAAAAGGCAGCACTTCCTCACGTTCCTCCGGAAAAATGAGAGTCTCGTGGCTTCCAGATGTGCCGAAAGGAAAAACAGGAACGCGCTGAACAGAGGGCTAGGCCACATCACAGGGGAGAAATGCAGCTGGGATTTAGGCAGGATTTTCTAAGGAAGTCTATAAAGTTGATTGCTGAAAGTTGGGAGGGTGTGGTGGGGAAAAGTAACTCGACACTGACGGAATTTATTCTGCTTTTTTCCTCCTGCACTTCCATGCAAATCCTGTGTTGGAGAGAGGATCCCGGCCCAGGGTACAGACAGGTTTGGAATGCCTGCATTCCCTGTTAATCTGAGTTTCTGGGAGCCCATGGAAGATGCAAGAAAAATGAGTAGAAAAGCTGACATTTTGGTCTAGATACAGATTTGTCTTAATGAAAACACAATGATATTTTTTTCCCTCGAAAACCACGATTTAATGTGCTCATAACAGAGAAAATAAATCAAATTGTGGGATAGAAAAGGACACAAAAGTGTTAACATTTTGTTTATTTTTTTTAATTGTCAATGGAAGATGTTGATTTAGTATTGCAGAATCTTTCTCTTCTTTTTTCTTTTTTTTTCTTTTTTTTTTTTTCTTTTTTTTCTTTTTTTTTTTCTTTTTTCTTNTATCTCTCTAGATTTGAAACAGGTTGAGAAATCTTTGTGTAGCAAATTGCAGCAAAAACTGATGGGAAAAATCAAAATTCACAATAATATCAACTTTCTTCCAGCAGAATAAATAGGTTTATCATTACGTAGTTCAGGTAAGGCTCTTTCCCAATTTATTTCAAATCTGGAAAGAAATTCTTTAATGTTTCCTTCCTGTTCACTTCTCCTGGGGAAACTTCATTTTATGGGAATTAGAGGATTAGAAAGGATGATCAAAAAACCCCTCAGAGTGCTCAAAATGAGATTCTTCTCTTGGTTTTAAAAACAAAAGGAACAAATCTCTAAGGTTTGACCTTAATAGGGTTAAAATAAAGAAATTTGGAATGCTGTAAGCAATTTATGACATAAAATAGAGACCTGTATAACTGCATTAAAGCATTTCTTAAAAGGAGCTAACAAAGATAATATCCCAAAAATAAAGGCATGGAAATCCCATTTGTGTTCCTAACCAGTAAAAACCCTCGCCCTAGGATTGATCCAGCGGAACATCCAGGAGATCTGGGAATTTGCCAGGACTCTGTCCCAGAATTTATACGTGAATTTATCCACTCCAAATTCATCCAAAATTAAACTGCAGAGTTCTGTGTTCACACAAACGAGCATCACACCCACGGAGATGGGAGATTAATGCTGCTGGGTATCTGTTTTCCAAGCCATTCCTTCCCTGTTTTCCAAGAGAAAATTTGTCACGTCTCTCCTCCTTGCAGGAGAACTTTCCAAAAGCATAACAGGTGTTTCACTGGAATGGGATAAGAGCAAAACCGGTGGACAAAGCACAAAGTTTTCCTCGCACCTGCCCCTCCACCGGCTTCTCCAAAACCTAAGGAAAACATGGAAGTGTTCCAAAATCCCCTCCGTGGGTTCGCGAGGTCTGAGGTCATTCCATGCTTCAGCTGCTCACCCAGCGTGACCTCACAGCCAAGAGCGTGACTGTATTCCCGTTAAATTGATGAATGCCGGCGCGATCCAAAGACTCCAGGTCTCCTGCCAACAGGAAAGGCCTGGGAAGCACAGGTTAATCCTCCAAGCAATTTTCTTTACAAGTTCCTTATTCCCTGTGTTCCCAGAGATGGATTTTTCCGTAGGAAAGGGCATGAGGAGCAGGAGCTTGATGGATCTGTCCACTGGCAATGGTCTGGAGATGTGGAATGATCTGTTGGAGTTATCCCGGATTGTGTAACTCGGGCTCTCTTTCCAGGCAGTTTTTCCTGGTTCTTACAGATAGCTGGGAAAAAAGAAGGGGAGGAATTGTGATTTTAAAGTTTCTTTTCCTTTGCTCTCCTTTTTTATTACAGGGAAAAAAAATTAAATATTGAAACAATGCAGCCAAATTTGTACAGATTTCGGATGAGTTTTACGGGCAAAGCAGACACTCATTCTGAGCGAATTGCTGTGACCTCAACCAGGAGTAAATCATCAGAACTTTAAAATCCCAGCTACTCTTCAGTTTTCTGGGAAAGACAATGCTCCAAGCACTGCAATTCTTCTTTTGAACAGATTTCTTGTATTTCTGCCCGTGAAGGATTCAGCACCGGAGGTGAATTCATAGAAACCCAGGATGGATTGGGTTGGAAGGGATCTTACAGTTTATCCCATTCCCAGCCCCTGCCATGGGCAGGGACACCTTCCACTATCACAGGGTGCTCCAAGCCCCATCCAGTCTGGCCTTGGACACTTCCAGGGATCCAGGGGCAGCCACAGCTCCTCTGGGATTTTTATTCCAGTCCCTCCCCACTCTCGCAGCCAGGAATTCCTTCCCAATATCCCATCTGAACATTCTCTCTTTCAGTTTAAAGCAATTCCCTGTTTCTTGTCCCTCCATCCCTTGTCCCAGGTCCCCTCCAACTTTCTTGCAGGTACAAAAAGGCCTCAGTAAGGTGACCCCAGAGCCCTCTCCAGGCTGAACAATCCCAAGTCTCCAAACCTTTCATCTTGTCTAATTTTACAATAAAAACCTCTAAAGACAAACGCGAAATCCTGGCTTTTCCTCAAATCCAGTTGGGAAAAATTGCAGCTTCTGTGGCTGGATTGATCAGTTCCATTACAAACCTCAGGACAAATCAAATATTAAATCCATTTTATTTATCTTTGTCTACCAATTACCATTAATCAAGTTGATCAGCTTGGATATTGTTGCCTAAAAATAATCAGGTGAATCCCATCACAAATTATTTTGAAGCTTTAAAAATTCCCTCGTTAATTACCACTGCAGCATAAATAATAGCTGAAATAAAAATATTTTTATTTTAATTCAATTTCCAGTTTGTTTAGTTTTTATAAATTGGTTCAATTTTAAAAAAATTCTCTTTTATTTTATCTCCTATTGTTCTCCTTTCCCTTTGTAGCATCAAAGAACTTTTGCTCTGTGTTTAAATTATGCTCCTTTTGTTTGTGGCTCTTTTTTTTTTCATTGTTTTTGATTATTTTAAGAGAGGAGACATGGAAGGACTAAAAAACCACAACCTCCCTCCAAGTTCCACAATATTTACTTCCATTTTTGCCCTTTGCAGAATTGTGAAGCACTTTCTAAACCATGGATTTTTGAAATGTCTTCTGGATTTGAAGTTATCTACATGAAAATGTGATTTTCTTTTTCATCACCACAAGTAACCAGAAAACAACACCTGGGCACCCAATTCCAAGCACAGAACAGGAAAAAGTCCTTGAGATTCCTTTGGGAAAGGGCATTTCCTGTTAAGTTTCCTTCTGTTCTTTCAAGTTTATTTTTACATGCAGGTAAAATTGGTTTTTAAAACTAAATTGTTTAAATAAAAATAGGATTTCTAAGTTAATATCATCTCCATAAAAGCTTTATTTGTTTTTCTCCTGTGGCTTTTTATTGTTATTTTCCGCTCATAACATGAGAGGTGAAATAATCCCAGCCTGATTTTCTCCATCAGCAAAAATCCGGTCTTTTTAAAGGAGCACAGAAAATTAAATCCTTTAAAGTACTGATAAAATATAATGGAAATATTGTAACATTTCCTTTCTGGAAAACTTGACTTTTAAGTCAATTTCTGGGAGAAATGTTAAGAAAACTTCTGGAAAATCAGACTTTTAAGGGTCTGGAATTTCAGTGATGTATGGAAGAATCTGGAGCAGCTCTTCCAATGTTTTGGGACAACGCCTGCTCAGAGATTGCACAAAAAGGATTTTGTTGGGAGCTTTTGCTCACCCTCAGTTTTTAACCTGCTCTTTATGGCATTTAACCCTTTTTTCTCTCTCTGAGAAATCCCAGAATTCCAGGATGGGTCCGGTTGGAAGGGCCCACAGCGGGGCAGCTGCTC
The DNA here is from genome assembly GCA_013400975.1 of Atrichornis clamosus. Lineage (NCBI taxonomy): Eukaryota > Metazoa > Chordata > Aves > Passeriformes > Menuridae > Atrichornis > Atrichornis clamosus. Next base: position 25,791 of record WBMZ01005988.1, read on the forward strand.
CAGCAGGGCCATCCCAGAGCACAGGGCACGGATGGTGTCCAGAGGCTCCGGAATATCCCAGGGAGGAGACTCCAGCCCCTCTCTGGGCTCTGCTCAGGGCTCAAGGAAGAAGTTCTGCCTCCTGTCCGGGGGAACTTCCCGGGATCCGTTCCTGCTGTTCCTCTGGAGCCATTCCAGGCCCCTGGAGCAGAGCCTGGGCCCTGCTCTGCCCCTCCCTGCACACAGGGACCGGGATTTGCTGCTTTTCCTGCTTTTCCCACCTCACTCCAACGACTTCCAATCCAGCCCTTGTGCTCTCCCCACCATCCTTTGGGATAACCCTTCCTACGTGGGGTGAGGACACTGAGATTCCCATGGGATCCACGAGGGAATGACCTTTGGAGAGACCCTTTTCCAGGGTCTCTGAGGGCCCCTCTCACTGGGTCTCCTCTCCAGGCTCCCTCAGCCTTTCCTGGGAAGGGAGAGCCTCCATCCCTTCATCAGGAGCTCCATATCCCTCCTGTCCTGAAGAGCCCAGACCTGGACACAGCATTCCAGATATGGGAACTGGCAATCAAATCTTTGGGAATTGCCATCTCCAAGCTGATCCCTCACCTCTGCCCCATCCAGTGGCAGGTTTGTTCGGGCCAGACCTGCAAAGTCTGGGCAGGGATTTCCTTGTGGCCATTATTTGCCAAGGTAGGCCCTGTCTGCTTTTCCAGGCGTGCCAAGGTATCCACGTGCAGTTACTAGAAATCTTTCAGTCTGGTTGTCTGGAATTTGAATAAAGGAATATTGGAATATAAAGCAACCAGCACCTGCTGTTAATTAGGTGTGCTCAGAGCTCTTGCCTCTCTTTCACGCTGGTTGTTTTTGACAGGATCCATCTGTACAGACGCCGTCGGTTGCCGTGGTTTGCACCGAGCCAAGCCTTGGATGCTTTGCGAGGCTCCTTCCAGCACCACGGGGGTTGTGGGGTCACCTTTATTCCTATTTAATTGTTCATAGCCAGTCATGATTCCTGTTGTCAGATGGGAGGGTTGATAAGGGGCAGAAAAACGCTGTTTTTCATGGCTGGCGTTGTTTAGCAAACATGTTACAACAGAAGGCTGAAACTTTCAAAATCCAAACCCCAAAAACAACTCCTAACCTCTTCCTCCTGCCCCTCCTCTCCTCCAGGAACAGAAGGAGGTGATTTCCAAGGTCAACATGTCCCCTTTTATTCAGAAATTTCTTTGAAGGAGAAAGAAGGAAAGAGACACATTCGTTTTGACCTGTGAATTCCAAGCTTAAAAGGACTCTGATGGATAACCCTCCCCTCATTGGAAAGGCTCATTTCTAACATACCTCGGGAACAGCCAAATCTGATAGGGAACATCACTCAGAATCCTTTCATGTAGCTCATTTCCCAATCTCCTTGCTCCATCACTGCAAGGTTAATAGGAAAAACAACAAATGGGGATTTTGCTGCAATCAGGGAAAAATCCCAACTCTGTTTACGTGGTTCCATGTGTAGACAGCAAACAGATGGCTCCCGGAGCACAAGGACACCTTCATTTCTATTTTTTTTCCTTAGTGGGACTTAATTCCCTCATCTAGCTCATCCAGCAGTGCCTGGAAGCCAGCACTGGGATGAGGGATGTGCCATTCCAGCTGCTGCAGGGATTCATGGCAGGAAGCCTCATGGAATTTAGAATTGAAATGAGTTGTGACACCTCTGTTTGAACAAGACTGAGGGCAAGGTCTGTTACAGGGTTGGGATAACCCCGGGATCAATCCAGGCTGGGATTGAAGGGATTGACAGCAGCCCTGGGAGAAGGACTTGGGAATGCTGTTGGGTGACAGCTGGACATGAGCTGGCCATGTGCTCTGGGACCCAGAAATCCAATCACATCCTGGGATGATCCCACAGTTTGGGCAGCAGGAAAGGGGGAATTCTGCCCCTCTGCCCCACTCAGGTGAAGACCCCACCTGCAGAGCTGCTCCAGCCCTGCGGCCCAGCACAGGGAGGACCTGGAGCTGCTGGAGAGAATCCAGAGGGGGCACCGGGATGAGCAGAGGGATGGAGCAGCTCTGTGGGGAAAGGTTGGGAGAGCTGGGAATGTTCAGCCTGGAGAGGAGAAGCTTTGGGGTGACCCCATTGTGGCCTTCCAGGACCTGAAGGGAACAGACAGGAAACATGGAGAGAGACTGGGAGTGACAGGACAAGAGGGAATGGCTTCCCACTGCCAGAGGGTAGGGTTGGATGGGATATTGGGAAGGAATTCCTCCCTGTGAGGGTGGGGAGGCCCTGGCACAGGGTGCCCAGAGCAGCTGTGGCTGCCCCTGGATCCCTGGAAGTGTCCAAGGCCAGGCTGGACAGGGCTTGGANACAGGGCTTGACCTGGGATAGTGGGAGGTGTCCTTGCCCATGGCAGGGGTGGAAGGGGATGGGCTTTAAGATCTCTTCCAACCCAATCCATCCTGGAATTCTGTGAAAGTCACCCCTGTGCTAAATCCTTCTTGGGCAGAAATACAAGAAGTCTGTTCAAAAGGAGAATTGCAGTGCTTGGTTTATTGTCTTTCCCAGAAAACTGAGGAGTAACTGAGGTTTTTAAGTTTTGATGATTTTCTCCTGGTTGAGGTCGTACCAATTTCATCTGAAATTTGAACAAATCTGGATTCATTAAGTTTCATTACTTCAACTTTTTCTGTTGCAATTGAAAAATGGAGGACAGCAGAGGAAAAGAAACTTGATGGTCACGGTTCATTAATGAGAAACGATGATCTTTGGGGTTCCTTCCAACCCAAACCATCCTGGGATTCCCTGAAATACCTGATGGCAAAGGGAACGAGCAATGGGCACAAACTGAAGTACAGGAAATTCTGGTTAAACAGAGGAAACTTTTTTTTTTTTTTTTTGCTGTGAGGGTTGTTGTACCTTGGGACAGAGAGGTTGTTGAGGTGTTCAGATCAAAACCAGGGCTCTGTGCTGGCTGTTGGATGCCAGAGGGAAATTTGGTGCTGATCCTGCGGCATGGATCAGGCTCCGCGCTGCAGCACCTGAGCGAACATTCCTTAAACCACGGAAAAAAAATCACTGGGAGGCAAAAGGTAAAGCAAAAGGTAAGAATGCAAGGCCTGGACTAAAGCCAAAGAGGTGGAAATTCTGAGTGAGAGGGAGGGGGAAGCCCTTGACAGAGAAAACGCTGAGTTACTGGTGCTCGTGGAACATGGGAATAAAGGGGAGGATTTTTTCCTACTCCCTTACCCAAGGGAGTTGTGTGGCCGAGTTTCAGCATTTTGGGTTTGACTCGGGATGGAGTTGATTTTTTTTGTGGTCTCACAGCTGCTGGGAGGTTTTCACCAAGAGTCAAGTGGATATAAAATATCCAAGCCCCAAAGACAGATCTGGGCGAGCTCTGTGCCAAGGTATCAATAACAGCACCCAATAATGTCAGAAATGGGAGAGATCTCATCAACCCATGCTGAAATCAGCGAAAAAGACTTTCTTGAACTTTGGAGTGACTCAGTCTGGCCTCAGGCACGGCAATAAAAGCAGATATTGCACAGGTTTTGCTGCAGGAACCACCAGGGAGAATTGTTGAGATACTGAGAGCACCACCCCACGTGTAAAACCAAAAACCAGCCTAAAAAACCCCAAGTATTTGCTCATCTCCATCACTTAATCCAGTCCAAAAGGTCTAAGGATTAACAGACTTTGGAATATGAGGCTTTGCCCATGTGAATTAATGTCCAACATGAGGGGAAACCACTGGGCAGAACAGGAGCTGTTTTTATCAATTTTAAAAAATTTGTTTATTTCTTTTATCATTTTTGTCTGATTTCTACCCATGCTGCAGGATGATAGAGGAGGATTCCCTAGGATCCAGTCCCTGGAGCCAGGAGGTGGAAGTGTTTAGGCAGCCACTCAGTCCTGACTCCCTCAAAAAGTGTTGGCTAAGAATTCCATTTTTTTGCTGCTGTCAGAATTGCCTGAAATAGCTTTAGCCCTCGTTTTACTCCTGCAATCCAAGCCAGGGCAGTGGAGCTGAAAAGAACGGGATGGACTGTGGGAATCATCGGTCAGGGTGAGGGTTTTAACTTGGGCTTTTGAATGGCAATTTGCAAAGTATCAGAAATTCTCCGTTACTGCCCTTTTTTTTTTTCTCTTTTTTTTTTTGTTTTTTTAAATTTTTGCAGGTCTTGCTTGAATGAGCCGGCACCATTCAGGTCATTGTTAACAGTGACTTGTATAAAGAGATATAGAAATATATGTCAAGATATAAAGAGATATAAACAGCTATAAACAGATGCACACCCACCCGTGCCTGGGTGAAATCTCACACCAGCATTTTTACTCTTTTATAGGACAAAATATAAGAATTTTGAGACTTTTCTCGTCTCTTTTCAAAGTGTGGTTTTCTGTGTTTTTATCAGTATTAAATGCAATTTATTAAGTCTGCAGCCCTGACAGTGCGAATACATCGCCATTTATTAGGCATTGGCAAGGCATTAAAACATCTGTTTCATGAGGAATCCAGGATTTTTCTGGAGTTTTTGCTCCATTAGATGGAATTACTTTGGGAAAATCTCCAGAGAGAAACCTCTGGCTCTACATCTCCCAGCCATATTCCCGCCAGAGCCCTTGGTGCACACTTGGCATCAGCAGCAGGGGAATTTTGGGAGTTTTGCTTTTCCTAGGTCCTACTGAAACATCCAGGGAATGAGAGGGAGGGAAGCACAGGAAGGAAATTGGGAAAGAAGTGAGCTCTTATCCTGCACTGCCTGCGTTTTGGAGAATCTTGGAATCACGAAGGATGGAAAGGACCCTCAAGTTCATCAGTCCAACCTTTAATTGAGCCCCCCCATGTCCACCAAACCACAGCATGAAGGGTCGAATTCCCTCATTTTTGGAACCCCCACCTCGTGCCAACCTAATCCGAGCAATTTATGTCCAAAATTCCCTGTGAGCTGAAGCCTGACAGATGTGAGGGATCCGAGAGTGGGACAGCTCCCAGCAGAGGTCAAATGTGGGAGTAAAAAAACCTGGATTTGCTACATCTGCACAAGGCGCAGCTCCAGTCCTCTTCAACCGGATTTTAATCGCAAATCCATGGGAAAGTTTTTGTTGGAAGGGACGTCCACCAGTCTCTTGTCCAACCAGTTCATTCCTTTAGAAGAATAATGGTGAAGCTTGAACCAAATCTGTTCCATTCTGAAAATGCCTGAGGATGGAGATTGTTATGGAATTCTAGGAAGGACAACCCAGCTAAAAAACCTGTCCCAAAGTCCATCATAACACCAGCAGGTTTGGGATGAGAACTTCCAAGTGGCGACAGGCCACACTTAAAAAAAACCCAAAACAACCCTAAAAACAGATTAGCATTGAAGCAATGTCAAATAAAATCCTTCCGGTCAGATCAGTGAATCCAAGTGAAACAATCCCGTTTCAAGGAATGCTGAAATATTTCCTTTTTTTTTCACAAAAAAATGCTGAAGCAAAACATTTTGACAGATGCATTTCCATTTAGTTAAAAGAAGGAAGAATTAATCTTCTCATCCTAATTTGCAATGAAAGCAGATCTTGCAATCTTAGAATATCCCAGAATCCAAAATTCTGGAGTTCAGGGTAAGGAATGAGTGAAGTGGATGAATAAAGTGGGTCATAACAGATCTTCTGGAGTTTGGAAATCTGTGAATTTATTACATTTAAATATATTCACAGTGGTATAGAAATAACCAGCTTAGCACCCAAAACTTTGTGAAGGAATTGGATTGATTCCAGTTATTAAAAAAATCCCAACAACTAAATCAGATGTACACTCTCTCTCCCAAAGATAACAATTTTAAATGATTGCAAAAGCAGAAGAAAAAGCTTCCTTAAAAGTCATGTGTCTATCCATGGATTGTTCTCCAGTCGTAGCTCTGCTGGAATTCACTGCTGAATCCTGGGAATGCACAACTTCACCATCATCAGTCTGATTCCTGCCATGTTCCCAAGGTCCTGGATGTGATTTGATATTTCCTGCCACTCTTGGCTGGATTTTGTCCCTTTGGAGCAGAACAAGCACTGGCCCAAAATTCCCTGGGATTCAATGGATGTCTTGGAAATCTATGGAGGGCTTATAAGAAAAGTGATCTGCATGAGGCAGAGCCTTTTTCAATGAATATCAAATTCCTCGGTGGATGGACAGGCTTAGAGTGTTCCTGGAGCCTGAGGAAATGGGGGATCTCATGCCATTCCCGCTCCCATTTTGTTTAAATTCACTCTGCAGCTGCCAAAAATGAAAACTTGTAAGGAAAGGACAGAAAAAGTGGGAAGCCGAGGGTTGAACCAGCAGCATCCTCCTCATTTCCTTCCTCACCAAGGAGCTGTAAAAAAACACTTCAAGGCAGGTTTGGGGGACAAAGCTGAGCTTCCTCTGGGTGAAAATATTTGATGTTAGCCCTTGATATGGCCAGCCTGCTTCTGCCAGGCTAAACCAGCACCTGGAAAATGGTGATGGATAGGAGGAATCCATACAGAGCCAAGGGTTGGCTTCCTGCTGCTCAGATCCAACCGGGAATTGCAGGTGAGGAAGGAGCAGAGGCAGAGGAGCGGTTGATCTGCCGCAGTCCAAGAGCCATCTAAGGAAAGATGGGAAGGAGCAGCAGGATGGAGCGTCTCTCCCATCAGGAAAAGCTCAGAGGGTTGGGATGGTTCAGCCTGGAAAGGAGAGATTTCCAGGGACACTTCACTGGGGCCTTTGAACACTCAAAGGGCACTTAAAGGGAGATGGGGACAAACGTTTTAACCAGGGCCTGTTGTGGTGGGACAGGGGGTGAGGGTTTTAAACAAAGGGAGGGTTGATCCAGACTGGAGAAAAGGAGGAAAATTTTGGGATGACAGTGGAGAAACTCTGGCACAGGTTGTCCAGAGATGCGGCCGCTGTCCCATCCCTGGAAATATTCCAGGACTGGTTGGACAGGGCTTGGAGCAACCTGGTCCACTTGAAGATGCTCGTTGGACTGGATGATCCTTAAGGTCTCTTCCAACCCAAACCATTCTGAGTTTGGGATTCCAACTCATCACCTTTCCTGTTGGGACTGGAAGATCTGAGGTGAATGCAGGCAGCAATAAAAGTGGAATATTTTGTTTTCCAGCTGATATTTAGAGGAAATCTCCTTTTTGGTTTAATGGCAAAATAAAAATGGCTCGTCAGCCTTTCAGAATTGCACCTCAGCTGCTGGGAAATTTCTGGATGTGAGGTTTTTTGTGGAATACCAGGAGCTGTCTTATGTTAGCACTTCAGCTTATTCCCTGCAAAAAGAACTCCAAACGTTTGTCCCAACAATATTAATGGACAAGGGGAGGAAGGGATAAAAAAAAAGGGATAAGCAGAATGCACACAGGAGTTGCTGGGAAAAGAAGGAAAGGGATTCCTCTCCGTGCTGTCCTTTTTGAGGAGTGATGTTTTTATCCAGTGATGTTCACTAGGAGGGGACTGAGACCGCAAGTCAATAAATTAATAAATTAAACTCGTCAAGCCTGAAAGAACTTGCCTTCAGGCAGGGTTATAAAACAAAGACTACACACACGCACACAGAGAAGCTTTACTTTTTTTTTCCTTATAAATTCCTTATTAATCATTTTGTAACTCTGGATAGATCCAGTTTTGGCTGTTCAGAGCTCTGGAGTGGTGAGATGTTCCTGTCTCAGCAGGTGGATTGTCCCAAATTTCTTGGTTTGATGGGTATTCACTGGTGGCCATGGAACATGGAGGAAAACACCTGACCCGAGTCCCATTCAGGAACACGGAGGAAGACACCTGAGCCAGGTACCGTGGTTCTCTTTTTAGGAATTGCTTAATTTTATGAAAGAAAACAGCAAAATAATCTGAATTTTGAAAGAGTTTTGGCTGTTGAGAATTGCAATCTGTCGTTCAGAACAGAAAAAAGCTGTTTCTAGTTAAAAGTGGAAATGTTTTCCTGAAAGTGTCTTCTCCAAAGCCGTTCGTTTGATTTTAATTTGTAGCAGAAATCAAAACGACTGGAGAGGCTGCTGTGGGTCCGGTCACGTGAGAGTCAGTGACAATGTGGTGCTGGAATTCAGCACAAAATGACAGCGGAGTGAAGTGAATTGGCTCCAAGCAAAATCCATTAGCACAGGAACCTGTTTGGGATCGTGGCCAGCAGGATTCTTCCTGGAATTCTGCAAGAAAACTTGAAGCACGGAGGGATCACAGTCCCTGGGCTTCTGACAAGAAATAACTTCGTGGGAAATCCTGAAATGTGCTTGATTTAATATAAAGCTGGCTCCATCCCATTTGGAACAGGGAAAATTATCCCGAGTAGGTGGATGATGGTGCTGTTCAAAGGCCTGGTATTCAAGGATACTCTGGACACGGGACTGATCAAAACCAAACACACAGAGCCAAAGAAGACTTGTTAAGAGCCACGAGGAGAGGGAAAATCAGAGTTATTATTGCTGGCCAGAGAGTTCATTCGTCCTGAGTGATGAAACAGATGAAGTTTTGTTTCCTACAGCACAAGGTCCATGGTTAAAGTCTTGTGTGACTACCAATGTTTGGATTAAAGGAAATCAGGAATTAGGGGTTTTGTATGATCCCCTGCCTCTGCAGACCCCTTAGTGCTTCACAGGGGAAGTTCAAGCTTTGTTTTGGCAAGACACTCATAGATCCTTTTTCCCAAACACCTTTTTTACCCTAATTGTAGGAAGCTGAAAGTTAAATTGGACAGTGTTGAACAAAGGATCCAAAAAGTGTTGGAAGAAGCAGAGTTGATAGCATTGCAGACTCCATGGACAATCCATACAGATCCCTCAAGATTCCTGGGATAACATTTCTGTTGTTCTGAAATCCTGTAGTGGCAATTTTATGCCATCCACTCTTCATTGCACAGGGGATTTTGAGTCCAAAACTTTTTTTTTCCTTCCCACCTGGTAACAAGGAAGCCAAAAGAGCAGAGATCTCTGGGATTTGGGGAGTCTGTAACTTCTCCAGGAGATCCCTTCCAGGGAGTTTTGGCAGGTTTGATTCTACCAGGACTGAGCAGGCTGAGCCAGCTGGGAATTGGCGTTGGGATAATTATTCGTCAATTATTCACTAAAGTTCACCCCAAATTAAGCTGCCTTGCGGGTGGTGTGGTCACAGCAGCAGCACTCCAGGATCTCCTGAGGGTCCTTTGGCACTTCCTCAGATTACAGATGTGTCCAGCACTGACAAATTCCCCTCAAAACCAGTCCCACACTCCACAGATTTCTTTAAAGACAGGCACACATCACCAAAATTCTGCTCCAGCCTCTGTAAAGGAGCTCTGGAGCAGGGGGAAGATCTTCATCTGGAATAACCACACCAGGATGAGGCTTTAGCACGGGAGTAGCTTCCACAACTGGATTCCCCTTTCCTAATGCGGCTTTTTTGACGTGGGAATTTTTTGGCAGCTGACTTTTGCAGGGAGACTTTCCCCATGAAGGTTTTGGAAAGTTTCGTGGCACATCTGCAAATCCAGATGTGACCTCAGGTACTTAGACCCACACCTGGCTGGGTTGTGGTGCTGAGAAACGTCCGCACCAGCAGCTCTGACAACCAAAAAGTGCTTCCAGCTCCAGGATTAGCGTGTTGTCCTGACTTATCCCGAATTATCCCGAATTATCCTGCGCTCTGCCTCTCAGCATGTTAATAAGTTTTAAATGTGCCTTGCTGGTGTAATAACCATGCCATTAAGGGATGAAAGGATTTAAAGTTATTATCATTACCCTGGAACTATTGCAGGAAAGGCAAACGGGACTTCCTCAGGCTGTATTTCAGACCAGATAAAAATTCAGGATGCTCCTTGGGAGCTGCTTAGAGATTCCTTGTCCTGTCTGGATTTTGGTGCTTCTGTGGAGGACCAAATCTCCCGACCTTCCTTAGACCTGTCCTAAGGCAGAGCGGATAATCAGAGTGGGGCACTGACTGAAGGAACATCCAGAATATTCCCCAGAGAATGCACGAAAGTTTAGAGAGCACTTTAAGGTGATGCTGAAGCAATCCCAGTTTGGTCACCTTGAGGTTTTCCGAGAATTAAAGTGGGTGGACAGTCCAGCAAATTTATTTTTGAGCCTGACTTTGGATCCACCCCTGAATACCTGAGTGGTTGTAACTGTTGGTTCCTGGATCATGAGCTGATATTCTGTGTATCTTTTAAAAATTTATATATAAAATATATATATACATAAATATATATATATATATATATGCTGATCCAAAGACATTTTGGTAGCTAATCCAGCAATTTGAGCTGATCCATATTCTGGGATCCATCCCATGTTTTTGCACATTTGCCTACTTTTTTGGGGGTTTTTTTTCCCCTCAGTATTTCCCTGCAGAGGTAAAATTTGCAGTTGTGTTGATGCAGCTCCTGGCTGATTCAAGACTCGAGGAAATGATTTGTATCCAAATATTTGGGAATGATTTGTCTATTCACAAGCCATCAGTAGTTTATCCTGACAGTATCCTGAGGTGGCAGATTTTCAGGAAGATCCCAGTGCTAATGGAGGACAGGAGCAGGGAAAAGAAAGGGAATTCTCTGGGATGGTGGCCCACCTCTTCTGTTTTACGGATCTCTCAAGGTTTTCACATGGAATTAACCTCCCTCAACCTTTAGTGATCCTAAAATGATTTTTGAGTCTTTTGCTACGATTTGTTGACTTTTCCAGACCATAACCCATCACAGGTGGACAATCCCATCTTGGGAAAGGTGAAAAAAGTCTTCCTGGGTTTTTCCAAAGCTTCTTGCCCTCACTGTGAGAGTCACGGACTCCCTGAGGGCTTTGGGCCAGCCCTTGGAATCTCTGCAGCTTTTTTATCCCAGTTCTCCCAGTTCTCCCTCCTCTCCCGTGTTTGTTGTTCCCGATTTCCATCCCTGCAGATGTTTTCCAGGATCTTGCTTCACTGGGAGCCAGAGCCAAGCTCTGATGGTCTTGCACTGATTAATTCCAGCGGGAGTGACACCCCTGGAAAATCACCAGTGGAGAGCTGTGGAATCACCTTCCTGCCCTGCTCTGGCTTCTCCCTGGGTTACCAAACCCACAAATAACAGAAGAGGAAATAAATCAGACAAACCACAAAAGCAGGAAAAGAGAGACTCCGTTTTGTCCAGATCAGTTTTATCTGTATCCATCTCAATGAACCTTTCTGGGAATGAAATGAAGGATGTGCCCTTTTAGGGTGGGCATCTCCTTTGGGTGCCTCGTTACTCTTCAAGCTCATTAATCCCCTAATTAGAACTTCTTTCGCAGGGATTGTCTCTCTCTCAGCTACTAAAGCTCTGCTCCTGGGTGGGAATTCTCTGCCTGATCCCAAGGATCTGGGCTGGAGCAGAGCAGGACCTCCTCCACATCTTTTGGGACCTTTAAATGTGCTGTGAAAGAACAATACTGGACACGCAGATAGAATCATGAATTTATTACTCAAGCTCTGTATTTATTACTCAAGTCATTACCAGAAGTTTCCACCAACATTTTAAATATTTTTATTTTTTATCCACCTCCCCTCCACCCAAGACTGAAGAGTTTGCTTGAAGGGAATTTTAAAAAATCAAATTAAAACCAATATTTCAGCTAAATAATTCCATTTTTCTTTTGGATTCTTATTGTTTCTCACTTCAATTTTTCTCACAGAGAAACTGCAAGTATTTTTCTCAGCACCACTTGCCTCTAGCTGGTCACTTGAAAGAGAACCTGAAAAAACGCAAAATAAAATGTTGATCTTTGGAAAAATGAGGTTTTATTTACTTAACCACTCAACTTCATTTCTCTCAAAAGCCTTGAGTTTGTTTTGCACATTTCTTTGGGTTTTAACAGAGAAATATTTGGATGCAGTGGAGTGGATTTATTTTTCCTGCAGGAGAACAACGACCTGATTTTCCTTTTCCTAAAGAGCCAACATTTTCCCTCAGACTGGGAGACAGATTCATGCATTATCCCTCTGGATCCCGATCCCGATCCCAGCAATCTCCTGGTGTTTTCCAGGAGTCCGGGGCAAGGAACGAACCCAACAGCGGAGCAGACCACAGACCCTCGCTCACCGCCTTTGAGTCACAGCTGGAACTGGACAAGGCCAAAATATCAAAGGAGTGCTAAAACAGGCACAGTCAGCAAGGAATTTTGGGAAAAAGTGGATTTTAACCTCAGCAGCTCGAAACAAGGCAAGGCACGACTTCCTGAGCCAGGTGCATCCAGCCCTGGGAGACGTAAACTCATTTCTATAGACCAGGATTACATTTCATATCCAATCACAGATCCATTTCCATAAGTCTGGATTAAATTTCATATCCAATCACAAATCCATTTCTATAAACCTGGATTAAATGTCCTATCCAATCACAAATCCATTTCCATAGACCAGGATTAAACTTCATATCCAGTCACTGTTTATATCTTGTTGATGCTAAGCAGAAGCTGTAATTTAAATTCTCTGATTAAAATATCAATTTTTTTTTCCTTTACAAAAGATGTTAAATAGATCTGTTCAAATTGCTTTTAGGGGATGAAAATAATTTATGTCAACTTTGAAATAATTATAGAATCCCAAAATGGGTTTGGTTGGAAGAGACCTTGAAAATTATCTCATTTCCACCCCACCTCCCACTATCCCAGGGTGCTCCAAGCCCCGTCCAACCTGGCCTTGGACACTTCCAGGGATGGGGCAGCCACGGCTTCTCTGGGAAACCTTTCAATAATTGCAGTTAAAATCCTTTATGAGGCAGATTTAAATGGGAACACTTGAGCTTTGCTAGGTCTCAGTTTATCAGTCAAAAAAGAGCAAAAAAGAGCCTAAAGTACAAATCATTATAACCTTTAGTTTCTACAGCTTTCATGTACTTCCTTCTCCTCTCCTGTTGAAAATTAGTCCTGAATAAAATAAGGAATTGTGGAATCCAATATTTTGGTCCTTTGAATTCATTTTCTTTACAATAAACTTTTAAAACCACCACGACATTTTTAATTTTTAATTTCATTTCTTCCCTCTTTCCTTATAAGATGGTAAAGAAAAGGTAATAAATTATAAAAAACACACAACTTCACAGCAAAACAATTTATTTTTTTATATCCATATATTAACAAATCTGAAAAAAATGATATTTCTCATTAATTAAAATGTTTTAATTTGTGAGAAGCCTCTGTTAGAACAGGTCCGCTGCTTTATAAATCTCAGGTACCTTCTTTTAAGATCAGGAGAATCTTTCTGTGATTTATCCATGAGGTTTGAGTGCAAAGCTCTTGGATTTCACTCAAAATCTATTGGAATCATAGAAAGAATCCTATGGACTTTGATGGGCACTGGATCCCATCTTCCATGAACGATGGAAAACTCTTCCAGATGAGAATTTCAGCTCAGCCCTGCCTGAGCATCCAAACTGGGAAAACTCTGCCGGAGGGCAGTCAAATAAGAGCAGAAATGACCCAGCTTCAATCCAAATCCAAATTGCCCCTTGAAAAACAACAAAATAAACCTTGGCCACCTGGGAATGTCTCGTTGTACACAACATTTTTATGAAAAGCAGCCGGGTGCTTCCTCTGCCTGTGAGAGGTGGAAGCAAGAAGGAGATGTTTATTTAAGGTTCTCAATTAGCTCAGATGAAATTCCTGCTTGTGCTTGAGCTCTGAGCTCAGCTTAACTAAGCCCTTGACGTGGTTCCATAAGAAATTGTCCAAAATGGGAATCATATGCCCAGGAAAACCAGAGCTTGGCACTTCACCATGCTGGGATTCGGGAGCATGGGGCTGAAACTCTTTAAGCTGAAGGAAAAATGGGGGGGAAAACAAGAGGTTTTGCGGTGTTTTCGCAGAAATTCTTCGCTTGGTTGTCTCTTCATGCTGTACCAAAGTCAGAAATTAGCTGAGATTTGCATTAATCACAGGCTGCTAATCAGTTTTAGCTGCTAGAAGGATGAGAGCAGGAAGCAGACTGTTAATATTGGGCAGGAGAGGCCAAGGAAAACGTGTGAAAAAGCAAATGTGTGAATTGGCCAAAGTCAGCTGCTGTCACTTCTACTCCTGGAGAAAAGCAGGACAAACTGCTTGGCTTTCCACCCAAAGAGCTGCAGATACCAGACTTCAGCTGTGGGCCTGAGAATTCCCAAAATCCTGGATTCCTCAGGTGTTCAGGGAGGTGATTGACACTTCCATGGTTCCGTTGGTGCTCTGGGGGATTTCCAAAGGGTTTTGCAGCTCCCTGAGTTCCTCTGGAAAGCAGAGGGAGGATCCTGAGTGATCCATCACTCGCTCCAAGTGAAGTGCTCTGCTGGAATGACCCGAATTAATGGGATGCAGAGAGAAACATGATCCCTGTTCCAGAGTCTAAGCAGCTAAAAGTGCAGAATTCCCACGGGAATCGTCTCCTATAGGTTTCATCTTCCACTTCCAGGATGATTCCGTCATCAGCTTCTCCGCTCAGCATTCCTTCCTCCATCCGACCAGACTCTGCTCTTAACATTTTCTTCTCTGAGGTTTTGGCATCACCCCAAATTATCCCTTTCCACAGGGATCTCCAGTCATCCCTGCTCCCCAAGAAACCAGCAGGTTTCCTACGGCTTTCTGATGGAAATATCCTGTGTTTTATATGGCTTTTTTTGGTGAAGCTCCTCCCTTCCTCACTCACTGCTGTTCTTTATTCATTGTGACCCACAACTAATCTGAATCAGTCTGAAGTTTTCCAAGATTTTCTAGACTAGATTCCTGTCAGCAAACATCCTGGGCTCAGTTCCATGAGGGTGAAATCAAAATTCCCAGGAACGTGAGTGGGGTTATGCTCAGCTTTGCCCTGAATGCAGAGGGTGAATTTTGGGGACATGAGGGTCAGTTTTTAAGTTTAATGCTTTATTTTGGAGTGAATTTTCTTGAAGCAGATGAATTCCCTTCTACCCTCATTTATTCTCTTCTATTTCCAAGTGTTTCCTTGTAATTTGACCCTTAAATGTCACCAAATTAATTTAGGAAAACTAGAGATGAATTCCCTTCTATCCCCACTTATTCCCTTCTACTTCCAAGTGTTTCCTTGTAATTTCCCTTAAGTTTCACCAAATTAATTTATAAGAACCCTGTCTTAGTTCTTAGAGCTGAACGAAACAGCAGCTGTTTTGTTTTCCCAAAATGCAAAGCATTTTAATCAACTTTTTTCCTTCATGTTTTATTGCATTCTAGCTCAAAATTCATACCAGATTTGTATTTCTTATTTACCTCTCGTCCTCAGTGAAGTGAAATGGCAAGACCAATGTGATGATCCATAGGAATTTCTGGGAAGTGGCCCCAAAAACTTGGCAAATATTCTCTCTATGCACCACCCCAGACCTTGTGTGTCTTTGTTGTCACAGAGGAGATCTTTGCACCTCCCTGTTCCAAACCTCTCCTTAATTCTTAATTTTATTATTTCTTAACCCAAGACTAAATGAGAAGTCACCACTTTGAAGTTTTGGGATTTTTTTTTCCTTGTACAATGACAGGAAGGGTCAGCAGTCATCTCCCTATTTCCCAAATTTCTGAATTTCTCTCTTTTTTTCCTTTTTCCTCTACTTTTTTGTGTTTGTTTTTTAATTTTGTTTTGGGTTTAGGGTTTGTTTGTTTGTTTGTTTGCAATTTTTGGGGTGTTTTGTTGTTTATTTTCTGGTTTGGGGTTTTTTTTTGGTTTTTTTGTTCTTTTTTTTGTTTTGTGGGGGTTGTTTGGCTTTTTGTTTGGTTTTTTGTTTGTTTTTGGGGATTTTTTTGTTTCGTTTGGTTTGGTTTTCGATTTTTGGATTTTTGGGGGGGTCTTTGTGGGGTTTTTTTTTGGTTGGTTGGGGGTTTTTTGGGTTTTTTGTTGTTTTGTGGGGGGTTTTTTGGTTTTTTTGTTTTATTTTGGAGGTTTTTCTGTTTGCTTTTGAGTTTTTTGTTTGGTTGGGAGTTTTTTTGTTGTTTTGTGGGTTTTTTGGTTTTGTTTTGTTTTTTGGTTTTGGGGGGGTTTTTTTGTTTAGTTTTTTTTGAGAATCTGGAGCTTCATTTTTCACCTTGCTGAAACCCAATGACTTTAAATTACACAGGGAAATTTGGCTTAAAGCCTGGACTCCAAAGCTGTAATTCCTCTGTGGATAAATCCACTTTCGGGGTGCATTTCGTTGGCCTAATCCTAATTTATTCATGTAATTTAGAGCCTCCTGCTGCAAACCCACATGAATCTCCTGTAGGTTCTGTCATTTCTCCTCCTGAGGACATCCAGCGTGTCCAAGGACCTCTCGGACGGGATCAGAGGCCTTTGGATGGGCTCCCAACATCCGTCTGTGCCTTGGCCTTTGTGAGGCAGAGACGTTTCAGGGCCACTCTGATTAATGCAAATTAACACCTCTCCCAGGGGCTCATAAAAAGCCTCTTTGGAATCCTTCAGGAGGTTGGAATTTTCTGAGAAGGACTTTTAGGTGCTCCCTCAGAACAGAACGTTTGTCTTGAGGCCTTGAGCCATCTCTCAGGCCTGTGAGCAAGTCTCAGATGCCTTTGGGGATCTCAAATCATGGAATTATGGAATTCCAGAATTCTAGAATAGTTTGGGTGAGAAGGGACTTCAAAGATCCTCTCTCATCTATTCCCACCCCTCCTTCCATTATCCCAGGGTTCTCCAAGCCCCGTCCAACCCGGCCTTGGACACTTCCAGGGATGGGGCACCACAGCTTCTCTGGGAATTCCATCCCAGCCCCTCCCCATCCTCACAGGCAGGAATTCCTTCCCAACATCCCACCTCACCCTGGCCAGTTTAAAACCAAATCCCATGAAACACCAGTGTATGGATGGTCCAGGCCACCCCTCACCAGTGGAGCTGGGAAAGGGATTCATCTGTCCCACCACTCGGTTAAGGGGGGATTCTCCTCTCCTGATTTTCTGTACCTGATTGAAACTGCGGGGAATAAACTCCCATTTTGCCTTCCAAAGGGCCACCCAGGGGTTTTAGATAATTACAGTAGCAATTAAATATCTCCCAGAGGGGGCTGGGAGTCACCTGTTGGAGATGTTTCATTTCCCAGTGGCTGAAGGGACAGGAGAAGGATTTCTCTCCAGCTACTTCGGAAGCCCCACCCTAAAATCCCCGGACAGAACTGTCCCAGTGCCTTGTCTTGTACTGGGATTCTGTGGTTTCCTGTTGAGTCCCACCCTTTCAGCTCGGGGGTGGCTTCACCCTTCATTAATTTTAAGGAAAGCGCAAGAAAAGTTGCTTTCCTTATTATTTATTTTCTATTTTCTGCCGCTCATCTCCCTGAATTTCCCCCTTTGTCAAGAAACCCTCTGCTCCAGTGAGCAACCAGCAGGCAAGAAAAACAGATTGATGGCAGCAGCACTCTTGGCAAGAGCCCTTTTCCCTGAACGCTCCCAAAAGCTGCGTGGTTCCTGCACTCCTCCAACCTCAATGTACATAACAAATTCCTTTTGTTTGTTTTTTGTCACTTCCAAGCTGGAAGTCGATAACTAACAGCAAATGGGGGTTTGTTTTCCATGCCATGCTTCCATTATTTATGTCCTGTCTGGGTTTATAACTTTCACTCCCTCCCCTTTTGCCTGAGGAAAGGCCTCTGATGGCCATTAATTTGATGATGTATCTGGAAGACACTTGCCAGCACTTGTCTCCCAATAAATTGGAATGGACTGGAATGGGTTTGGGCTCTTGCCAGATAATTGGGTTTGTGGGTTTTCGTACTCAGGCTGATTGGGACACAAGAGCTGCATTTTACATCTGTGTAAAACCAGATGAAGAAAGAGAGGGAAGAAAGAAAAGAAGAGTGAGAATAAACAGTCACCTTTTCCCAAAAAAAAAAAAAAACCAAACAATTTTCCCTTCCCTCAGTGATTAATCAGTCGAGTCCAGTGTCCGTGTTTTGGCATTTTACAGCTCCCAGGGGGCTACTGGGGGACACTGGAGGTGGAGATGGAGAGGGTGCAAAAGGCCAGGTTGGATTTGGCTTGGAGCAACCTGGGATAGTGGAAGGTGTCCCTGCCCACAGCAGTGATGGTTTTTCAGGTCCCTTCCAACCTAAACCATTCCATGATTCCAACTGGATCTCCATTCCCTCCTTTTATGAGCATAAGAGAGGGACAGGGATTATCTGGAAGGTGAATCCTCCTCACCTATCTCCGATGTGCAGGAATGAATTACACTCCATGGGTAATGGCTTCTTTTAACTTGATATGGAGGGATTTTAGGCAATGAGGTTAAGCCTGGCATGATGTAATATTTTTATTTTATTAATTGCTAGAAATTGGAAAAAAATTGACTTTTCAGGCACAGAAACTCTTTTTGAGTGATAGGTAGTGGTATCAAAAGGTGGAATGGGTTTAAACCAAAAAAAGAGAGATTTAGGTTAAATTTTAGAGGGAAATTCTTCCCTGTGAGGGTGGGGAGGCCCTGGCACAGGTTTCCCAGAGGAGCTGTGGCTGCCCCGGGATCCCTGGAAGTGTCCAAGGCCAGGCTGGACGGGGCTTGGAGCACCCTGGGATAATGGAAGGTGTCCCTGCTCATGGAATGCAAAGATGAGCTTTCAGGTCCCTCCCAACCCAAACCATTTGGGATACTTCCAAACCTACATTGGATATTTATCCCTCCCTTCCAGCTGGTGGGCTGTGACAGGGGAGGTGAGGAAGCGAAACCAGAACCTGCCCTGGCGAGTTCAGTGTCTCTGCCGGAGCAGCGGGGCTGGGCTGGGTTTTATGGCTGGTTTTAGGAATAATATTTCTGGGTTGCAGGCTCAGAGGGGCCATAACTGATGTGCAGAAACGCAAAAATGAGGCAAGCACAAGGCAAGAGTGAGCAGTGCACCTCCACAACCACCCAAAGCTCAGAGACTAGGACCTCTGATAGCACTGGGGGAAAATCCTTCGGGATGTTGAGGCTGACGAGGGAATTAACAACACGTCCCTGTCTGCAAGACACTCAGGGCCTGAGGAGTTCAATTCCAGGGATTTTTTTCCTTTACAAGGCACAAAATGAGCTGTGTTTGGTCGTGTTTATGGCAAAGGAAGGAGTGGGTGGAGCTGTTTCTGTCGGACGTGGTGTCACGAGCAGCGTTTATCGGATGGCTCACGGAACAGGAGGATTTCACTGTCTGCAGTCACCAGCGTCCTCCTCTCCAAGGAGAAACACGCGAAAGCATTCAAAGGTTGAGGATTCTCTGCAGAACTCTGGGAAGTAGTTCCATGAAATTCAGCAGGGTCAGCTCAGTGCCCTCACCCTCGGTTTTTTCCTTCTTACAGAGATCCATGAGGTGGGAATGGGATATCCACTGGGATATCCCGCTGCTGGCTCACCAGGCAGCACAAACTCAAATTCAGGAACCACCTCCCAAGGAAAAACCAAACCCACCCGTGATTTACCAGGCACACAAGAGAATGAAACCATTTCAATTGTGGAAATGCACCAAATTCCGGGCGAACACAAGGAAAAATAGATTCCACTCTGGGAGGTTGTGGAGTTTCCATCCCTGCGGACACTCAAAACTCAGCTGAGCTCTCTCCGCTGCTTTGAAGGATGAAACTGGAAAAGGTGATCTCCAGGAATCCCTGCCAAACTTAAAGGCTCTGATCCCGTGATCCCATTAAAATGTTTAAAAGTGTTTTCACTACATAGAAATCTTTGCTGTGCCAAGAGGAGCCATGGGAGAGGGGAAAACTTTTTTATAAGGAATTATCCCAGTGATTTGTGGGACAGTGGGGTTCACTGGGCAGAATTTGACTGAAAATCCTAATTTCAGTCATATTTACTGCTTAGATGTTACCATGTAAAAGCCAGTTTTTTCTATTTTACCCTGATATGATGGCTCCTTTTCATGATTTCCCCTTGAATTTTTTCAGAGTCAAACCTATGAATATTTCTTTTTTTTTTTTTCAGTTGGATTTTTCGTATAGAAAGCATCCAATTTTTTTTTTTAAGAAACTGTCTTTTGTTTTTATAATAACACTTTTTCAGGTGATATTGTATTATTTTGGATGATTTATTCTGCATATGGAGATACATTTTCTTGTAAGAGCAGTGTGGTGTGTAGAAAACTGGGTAAAATTCCAAAGCAATCTCTGTTGGGCTGGGGCCATCCCGTAGCTCAAATCTCCTTTGGAAATGGATCCCTTTTAGGTTTGAGCCCACCCAGGAAGAATGAGATTTTGGGACAGGTCATGTGGATCAAAGACAAGGCCATGTTCAGAACCAGCAAAATAATGAATTAAACAAGAACCCAGAGGGACTCAGGGGCTGTGTCAGGTTTAGGATTTCCCTGGTGATGAGGAGGAATTTTTCCCGTGGCATTTGCGATACTTTGGGTGCGCAAAGGTCACACAGGAGAGATGCTGAGCTCCAAAACCCGGGAATGACATCACCCCTCAACCCCGCCCACCACTGGGAGCATGGAAAGTCCGATAATTCCAGCTGGACACGGCTCCTTCGGAAATAAAACCCATGTGCCAGCCCCTTTCCTCGGGATTGCTGTTATCTTGGAAGCTCTCCTTCCTGGCTGGAGAGCGGCAGGAAGCCTTTGTTAAGTGGGTAATTATAGTTCCGTGTTAATAGGAAATGGCAGGCCTGGAAGTGGCCGTGTGTCTGTGAGCTGAAAAGGGACCCCACAGCTCTCGGGGCATGTGTGGGAATCCCACAAAGCTTTGAAGCCCATCCAAAGCACACAACCCCTTTAATTCCCCTTTAATTCCCCTGTAATTGCCGGTGTCAATAGGCAGTTGGGTCAGGAATTGTTTTAATCTGGGAGCAGGAGTGGCTGACAGGGAAGGACTCCATGGCAGGGAGAGAGGGAGAGCGAGCAGCAGGAAAATCCCTTTGTGTGCTCAGAGGGCAGGGAACAAAATGGGATTAAAAGGAGACAGCCAGGACAGAGGGAAAACAGCAACAAGGCTCGTTTGGGGTTGTCTGCAGAGCTCCTCCTGCTCCTGCTCGGGTGATTTGCCAGAGGGGAAGGATCTCTTGGCATGCACAGGAGGCAGGGTCTCCTTTTGTGCTCCTTCTCTTTGCTCCAGAGAAATCCCACCGAGTTTCCCCCATGGACGGGTCCAACCCTGCTATTTCCTATTAAAATGACATTATTTTTACTCTCATACTAAGGCTGGCCAGGGAAGGTCAGTAGGACTCCAAGTAGCCTTTGCTTGAGTTTATCAGGAGAGTTATAAAACTCTTAGAGTTCCTTCAAGGAGTGAAGTACCCGGTTACACACAGAGTGAATATTTCAGCTCTGAGCTGCCGGGCTCCCGGCACGTGTGTGGGGCCCTTCCTGCCTTCCAAAGAGTGATTTTGCCTCCTCTACACCAAATTCTGACAGAAAAGAAGTTGAAATGTTCTCCAGGGAAGTGGAAAATCTCTGGGCTTGGAGCATGAGTTCTCAGGAGGTTTCTGAAGGTCGCTGAGGTTAGGAAGATGCTCAGCTTTTCTTGTTGAAAACACTCAGCTTTACGTTGATTTTAAATTTCTCTATTCATTTCTAGGAGTAGGAAGGGCATTTTTTGAGCCAAAAATAAAAAAAAATGGGAGATGTCTGTGCCTTATGGATATATGGGAAATACAGAATGGCTTTGGTTGGAAGAGGCCTTAAAGATGACCCAGTCCCAGCCCTGCCACGGGCAGGGACACCTCCCACTATCCCAGGGTGGTCCATGCCCCGTCCAGCCTGGCCTTGGACACTTCCAGGGATCCAGGGGCAGCCACAGCCTCTCTGGGAAGTTGTGCCAGGGCCTCCCCACTCTCACAGGGAAGGATTCCTTCCTAATATCCACTCTAAATCTCCTGTCTGTCAGTGGGAAGCCATTCCCTCTGTCCTGTCACTCCAGGCCCTTGGAAGTTGTCTCTCTCCGTGTTTCCTGTTGGCTCCTTCAGGCCCTGGAAGGCCACACTGAGGTCACCCCAAAGCTTCTCCTCTCCAGGCTGAACAATCCCAGCTCTCCCAGCCTTTCCTCCCAGCAGAGCTGCTCCATCCCTCTGCTCATCCCGGTGCCCCCTCTGGGCTCTCTCCAGCAGCTCCAGGTCCTCCCTGTGCTGGGATCCCGGGGCTGGAGGCAGCACAGAAGGGACACCACCCTCTGGAAACGTCCCAGGAGTTTGGGTGAGGAGGTCCCTGAACCACTGGCTGCTGCCAGGACTCCGACCGCGGCACATCCATCCCATACCAGGAACAGGAACTGCTTGGGGATCTTTTGCATGGAAACTTTTCCAGGAGGGGGATTTGAACAACCTCCAAACAGAGGTGATTAGATGATTTTTAAGGTCCCTTCCACCCCAAGCCATGACTCTCTGATAGGTACAACCTGAAACGTGTTTTGGTGCATCAAACATTTATAAGTTAAATATCTCTGCCTTGATTTAAGATAAATAAATAATTTACCGTTTCTCAGCAAGTCTTGAAGGGAGCTGGGATATTTAATCCAGACTCTGGGTCCTCTGTCACGTTTTTAACCACACAACACAGAAAACTCTTCATATTTAGGAAGTGCCAGTCAGCACATCTGGCTCAGGGTGCTCAGCTGCTCCTATCTGCACCCTTTCCTGGGGATTTAAGCCTGGCTTTGCTACAGAAGCTCTATAAACTGAAGAACTCCTCCTGCTGAAAAAAATTCCTGGTGGAAGTCGTTGACATTTTTGGCAGTGTTTGGGTTTTTTTTTTTTATTGTCTATTATTCAGCCCAAAATATTGCTGATGCCGTTTTAATCTTGCTTGGGGAGCTACTTTGTCTTGGCCATTTTCCAACCAAATTTCTTGGATATCTCTCGGATTTGCATTGCAGTGAACTTCACATCTCTCCTGCTCTGTGTTATCTTGATTTTCAAGGCAGGACAGCACGTTTTTCTCCAGTTTGTGTGATTTATCCACGATGCCAACAATGTTTATTTGGTTCTCTTCCATGTGTCTGCATCAAAAATCCTTCCTTTTGCAGGCAGGACAAGAATTCTGCCATTGACTCCAGAACCCTCTGCTCAGGTTTGGTTCTCCATTAAAGGCACATAGGCTCCAGGGAGATTTGGGAATGGTATTCCTTGCTTTCCTCTCCAAATCCTGGAGCCAGTTTGCCAGCTGGGTTGATATTCCAGACACTGTGATTAAACAACTGCTACTGTCCTTTTAATTTTTCCACCCAGATTCCAACAAACCTGAAAGAGCTCAAATTGACTGGATTCTCCGGATGATGTGGTTAAATAATTGTTGATATCCCAATAGGGATCTGTTCCAGACATTTTGATTAAATAATTGCTCCTGTCTGCTTTGCTGCCTTCTCCAGGTTCTGTGGTCCAGGAATTGTCAGCGTTTCACTTCTGGAATTCATCTTATTGAAGTCATTATATTTTATTTATATTTAAATCATCATTTTCCTGCCCCTTTGGAAAGTGTTGTGTGTCTGGAGGGAGTCTCGTGGGCCTGAATGAAATCAGTGTGAATTTTGAGTGTCTTAGGCAAAGGGAACAAGATGAAGATTTTCAGCAACATCAACATCTCCACATTTATCCCATGGCAAAATGGTACAAATTACTTGGAAGCAGAGGATGTGAAATATTTGTGTTTTGATAACAGCACTTTGCACACCTTTTGCTTGGGTATAAATAGAGGTGCGAGGGAAAAAAATATCACAAAATTGTGTTCCTCAGTGGGGAAATTTCTGATTTATAACAATATCAGTGACTAATCTCTTATCTAACACAGATCAGACAAGACAGGATGAAGCACATGGGGAAATTTTATTATTTCTTCTCCCTCCCACCTCCTTCTGTTTGCTGGACATTTTCCAAACTGGAGACTCCATGGAACTGCTGCTGCTTAACTTTGCCTACATTCCCACTCCGTAAAAATTCAGTTTTATTTCTTTCCTCTGAGGATTTGTGTCAGCACCTCTAAGGATTTTCCTGTAACATTCTGACAATTTCTCCTACCAAGATTTTTTTCCAGGATCTGACTTACACATTTTGGGGTTGTGTCTCTTATTCCGAGCATTGAAATTTTCTGGTTTTAGGACTAAAATGTCAGTCGTGGCTTAAACGGTTCCATATCAACACCCAAACCAAGGCACAGAGCACCTGCTTTGCTGAGGAAGCCTCACAGACCCTCTGCTAAAAAGAATAAAAAATGTTTAACCTTTGTGCTTAACCAGCCTTTTGTGCCAATGCCTCCAAATGAGCTCTCCTTGCTCTCAGGGAATCCTAAAACAAAGTAAAAAAAGATGGGAAAAGAGAGATGAACCAGAATAAACAGGTTCTTGGGATAATGGAGCAAAGAGGATACTCAGAGAAAAATTCTTATATTATCCAGAGGTTTTCATAAGTCCTCTGTGGAAGACAAGGATTTTTCAGAGTAGAAATAAAATCAGAATTCCCTTAAATATAAAAACACCTGGCTACAGGGTTGTTCTTCCCCTGGCTCCCTGGTTCCATCCACACTCCTGGATCTCTGGAGAGGTGATTTTACATTATTTTTACTATTTCTATCCCACCAACACATCGGTGGATTTAACCAGGCCTTTCCCAAACAGACATCCCAAGGATGGTGAGTACAGGAGGAAGCGCCTGTTATTCCTCTGCATTTCCCACTCCCTCAGTGCCTGTATCCCGCTGGGATCCAACAAAAAGGCATCTCACACATTCCTGGCTCTTTTAGGGCAGTCTGATCCCAGCACAAGCAGCTCTGGCCAGGCCCTACACAGGATGCATCCAGCACAGCACAGGGATCACGTGGATCGCAGCCCTGTTCCAGAACGGAATGCTTTAGGTGGAATTTCAGGTATTTCAGGTGGAAGGAGAGATTCCCACTTTTTCATCAGCTCCATGACTCCTTCCCTCCATTCCCTTTAAAGGAGGAACAGTTTGCCAGCCCTGAATTGTGTGGTTTGAATTGTGCTTTGGTTGTTTGGCTTTGATCATCACCGCCGCCCCTACAAGGAACCACGAGCCTGCAGCTGGAATCCTGCCCCTACAATCCCACCAAAACCATCCTTCCCTTCATAAATGATCGCTGTTGACAACTTCTTTGACCTTCACTGGGTGTGAGGTAAATTTATGGAAGATTTGGGTGTGCCATGGTAAAATGTGACCCTTCCAGGTCCATGGTGGAAATCTTCCCTGGCAGCTTTTCCTCTCCTTCCCGGCGTCAGCTTTCCCTGCCTCCTTAACTCTGCATTTTTATTTATCTGTTCCTTTGGCCTGGTTATTTTTGCCTCTGCTTCTTGTGTGCGTAAGAATGGTTAAAACCTCCCTATGACCAAGCCATGATTATTCTAATTATTGCTCATCTGTGTGTAGTGGCACAGATGTTTTGATAATGGGTGTTTTATACAGACCTTAAAAAAATAATGGTGGTACACAGAAGGCCTTTAAGTGTTTCTGGCGCGTCGGGAAAATTAATTTCATTTTTTGGGAGGGGACAGGGCAGGAAACACATGTATTGAGTGAATTCATTGATGTAAGATCCAAAATTTGGGGGGTTTGGAGGGGAAGATACTGAAAGATAGAGTAAATGAGTGAGGGTTTGATGTGACAGTGAAAAAAATCCCAAAAATTGGATATGTTGACGAGAGAGAGTCCAAGACCTCTCAAATGATGGGAAGAGCTGGAGGGTGGAGTTTAAAGGATTGGAAATCGGTTCAGGCACAGATCAGCTCCTCAGATGGACCATGGCAGCCAGACTTGGCTTGGCAAGGACTTGGTCTTTAGGGAATTTTGGCAGGGGGATGCAACGGGGAGCTCTTTAAAGAGGCATTTCTAGTAAATTTTATGGTCTAAAAAGAAAGTGGAAAATATGCCCCAAAAGATGGGAAAATCTCCATAAATTATTAAATAAATTTGAGACAAATGAGACTACGGAAACCTGAACAAATTAATCTGTGTGGGGAATAAGAAATAATCAGAGAACAGAGATGGGAAAAGCTCTCCTGGGATCGCTCCTAAAGTGTGCAAAGCCTGAGTGCTCATCACAGACACTTCGCATCCCATTTTTGGGGTAGGATTCCTCTCACAGGCCCAGACACCTTTATTTAGTGTCCTTGGCCAGGTTTTTACCTGAGATTTGGGAGATTTGGGACCTGATTGGGTTGTATTAACAGAGATATCTGTAGCCGTTTCATCGGAAATGGGGTGTAGGGGAGACACATTCCCTTCTGCATCGGGATCATGAAGTCATAAAATCATGGAATTATAGAAGTACAGAATTATAGAATCATAGATTTATAAAATTATAGAATCATAGAATTGTAGAATTGTAGAATCATAGAATTACAGAATTATAGAGTCACAGAATCATAGAATCATAGAATCACAGGATTGTAGAATGGTTTGAGTTGGAAGAGATCTTAAAAATCATCTTGTTGCAACCACTCTGCCTTGGATATCCGTGGATATTCCACTAGGATGTCCACATCATGACGAAACAATACCTACAAATTTATTTTAAAGCAGTTGAAGCAAGCCCTGGGCAGAGTTTTTGACACCTGAAGGTTTGCTCTGCTGCTCAAGCACGGTTATTTTATTGTCGAGGTCTCCACCAACCTTGGATTTTCCAGCTCTTTTTTACGCACAGCAAACTAAACACTGAATAAGAGCTAACATTTAATCCCTGAACTAAATTCTACCCTCAGTTTTATCCACAAGCAGAAAAGCAATGCTATTTTTCTCCTCATCTATTCAACACTTTTGCAGTTTCATCGTTACATCAGAGGGCAGAGCTGATAATTATCAATAACTGAAAATAAGCAGCCTGAAAATGATTTCCTCTTGTGCTGAACAGCTCCACAAACCTGAGCAATGGGAATGTTTGGTGAATCCAGCATTTCTGGGCAAGCTCAAAGAGAGAACAGTTACTTTGGAGGGGTGGGAAGGGCACGATATATTGGAAATAAAACTTTCGGTCCCCGGGGACAGAGGGGGTGGTGCTCACCAGGAATTTTACACGCCCGTGGAAGGGCCCAGGAACGTAGGGAAACTCATTTTTCCATTAAGGAAAAATGGATCCATTTTTCCTCATCCAGCAGCATCCAGGGCTTTGCTGGTGCCTCCTCAGAGGAGGGGGGGTCGGTGCCCAGGGCCAGAGACGCCCAGAGGAAAGGGCCCTCCGTGGTTTGAAGTCCCTTTTTTGGCTGGAGTCTCTTCTCCTTCCTTCCCTCCCCATGTGGAGACCCACGTGGCAGTGCCACTATCCATAAATCCCGAGGTGGCCTCAGTCCCTGCTGTCCTCCAGCAAACGGCTGCTCAGAGGCGTCTCCAGCCTTGCAGTTTCATCCCAAAAGGTGAAAAAGAAGGAATTACGCAGCTTTTCCCAGCCAGCCCTGGGGGCCTTGTTCACCAGGGTTCAACTCTCCCTCGAGCAGCTCCAGTCCAAACACTTCTGATCTTTCAGCTGGAATTTTTTATTCCTCTTCTTTTTTTTCCTTTTTTTTTTTTTTTTTAAATGAAAGGTATCCTGTTCCAAATTAAACAGCTGGAAATTTGCCAGCACTATTACAAGCCTGCCTAAAATATGCTGAGAAAAGAAGAAAATCAGGGTTTAGACAGAAAAAAAGGGGGGAAAAAAAGAATAGGTCTGGTAAAAAAATCTTCCCAGCATTTGTGAAACAATTTATGAGAGGTCTAAACTGTTCAGAAAAATGTCTGAAAGATTCATTTCCTTCGTGCAGCCCAGGTTAGGGACACAGGGAATCAAGGAAGACATTTCCCTAATTTAGCTATTCCTTTATGGATAAAGATGTCAACTAATTTCTGCAGGCTGCGGAGCAGACATCCCTGAATTTTAACCTGCGTAATTAACATGTTTTGCATTGATTATTCACTCTGTAGAAACCTCATTTGTCAGCACAGCCTTAATTCAAAGGAAAAGAGCGATCTCCAGCTGGATCCTGAATTCCACAGCTTCCCATTCCATATCCCAGTGCCTGTTTCCCTCAGGCACTTCGTATAAATTATCCGAGATGTGCTGAAGGAAATAACTCCCAGTCAGTCAGGTCCTTGCAGGACAAAGGAAAAAAAACCATCAGTCACTCCCATTCCTTTTATCCCTCTTCCTCTTTTATTTCTTCATGTTTCAGGGATAGAAACTCAGTGGAAAAGAGAAGTTGTGATCCAGCTCTTACAAAAATCCCGCTAGGGTTATAATTGAGAGGTGGGATCTCTTCAGTCCATCCCTGCTTTGACTTGATTTGGGAAATCCTCAGGAAAACACAACCTGTGGGAGAACCAGCCCCTCTGCTTCAAAGAATATTTAAGGAGATTATGTAGATTTTAAGAAGATACTGGGAAGAAATGATTTTCTGTGGGAGTCATGAGGCCCTGGCGGAGATTTCCCAGAGAAGCTGTGGCTACTCCATCCCTGGGAGTGTCCAAGGTTGGGTTGGACGGGGCTTGGAGCACCCTGGGATAGTGGGAGGTGTCCCTGCCATGGCAGGGGGTGGAATGAGATGATCTTTAATGTCTTTTCCAACCCAAACCAGTCTGGAATTCTATGGAGTGAGGGTTGCAGCCCTTAGGAAAGGGAAGATCTGCCCCGTGCCGTTTCTGTAAAAGGTGCTTGGTTGCCTGTTTACTTCCATAGCAGTGATCCCATGAAATGTGAAATACTTCCTTAAAAATGCCCCAAATAAATAAATTCAGTGCTGGTAAAAAAATGCTTTGATTTTTCATTTCTGCAACAAAAAAAAAGAGAAATACTTTGGGGTGATTTCCCCCATTTCTCCCCATTCCAACATTTGGACTGAACCACTTAAATTATCGTAGTCCTGCTGTTTCTATTTTCCAGTGGGATTTAGGATTTCACCCTTCAGTTTGTTTGGAAAAGTCCTCCAGAACCTCACCAGGGTCCCCAGCTTTCAATCATTCCCAACTCCTGCTCCAGGTTAAATCCCTGGCACTGGGAATCTGCTCCCCTCCAAACCAGACCTGTCACTTCCTTCTTCCTCCTTCCTCCGGCTGCAGGGGAGGGAATTCCATCCGGATCCATGCCAAGACAGGTGTGGGTGTTTTCTCCTTTCCTGCCTGTCCCCAGGAGGGAATTTCATGGGATGCATCACAGCCACCACTCCTGCCTGGGGACCAGGAGACCTCTGGACACTGTGGAACGAGGTGAGGATGTGATTCCAGCGAGGGGAATTGCTGTTTGCTCCTGGAATGTTGTGTGGGGCACAAAAATCCCACTCAAATGGAAATCTTGGACACCTGTTCCCAAATGCAGGAACAGAAATAAAAGTGCATTCACAAAACTGTCTCAGGCCCTCAAATCTTCAAATCCGTTCCTGTATCACCCTGTTCATGCAGGAATTACAGTCTGGAATTCCACCTGGGCTGTGAGGTGGTATCCAGCAGTTTGGTGGTATGGAGATGAATTAATTCCCAAATTTAAGCCATCTGGGGATCCCAGGATGTAATTCTCTCACCGGTTTTGGTTTTAGTGGGAGTTTTTGGTTTAGTTATTGGTGGGATTCTCCTGCTGTGTGTGTTTGCATGGGATGTGCTGAAAAAACCCCCCAATATTTATGTTTTCCATTATTTTATGTACTGTGGGATACAGGAAATCAGGTTTGAGATCGGGATTGTGGAGTGGGGAAGAACATTAGTTGAGAGCTTAGTTAGGTTTTGTGGGAAAATTCTGCTCCAATTATCACAGAATCCCAGAATTACTGAGGCTGGAAAAGCCCTCCCAGCCCATGGAGCCCGAGCTGTGCCCCATCCCCACCTTGTCCCAGCCCAGAGCTCTGAGTGCCACGTCCAGGAATTCCTTGGGCGCCTCCAGGGATGGGGACCCCAACACTCTCTGGGCAGTTCCAATGCCTGACCACCCTTTCCATGAGGAAATTCCTCCTGATGTCCCCCCTGCCCCTCGCCGGGCACAGCCTGAGGCCGTTCCCTCTCCTCCTGTCCCTGTTCCCTGGGAGCAGCTCCCAAATCCCCCTGGCTGCCCCCTCCTGTCAGGGAATTATGGAGAGCCAGAAGGTCCCCCCGGAGCCTCCTTTTCTCCAGGATCAACATTCCCAGCTCCCTCAGCTGCTCCTGGTGCTCCAGCCCCTTCCCAGCCCCCTTCCCTGGCCACTCTCCAGCCCCTCCATGTCCTTCTTGTCATGAGGGGCCCAAAACTGACCCCAGGATTTGAGGTGGGGCCTCACCAGTGCCCAGGACAGTCGGACAGGAATTCCCTGGCCATTATTTGGGATACAAGCCAGGTGCCCTTGGCCTTCTTGGCCACCTGGGCACACTCTGGAATGTGAAGCAAATATTTATGATCATTAAGAGTAAAAAAATCCTTGGGAATGCTGTTCCCAGAAATGCTGATATGGACACTCAGATGCCTCAGATGTGGCACCCAGTGAGGTTTGAGATATTTGGGATGCTCAGGACATAAAAATGGGAATGGGACAGAGGAGTTATGGGAGAACTGTTCTCTCCTGGAGCAGCAGTTGGATGTCAGCCTAAATATTCCAAGCAGTGCAACTAAATCCAGGGATTGTAGCTGCGGGAAAAGCTCTTGATACTCCCTGTGAGTGTGGCAAGTGCTACACGACATTTCCGATGTTATCCTACAATAGTTGCCTGGAAATGTTCTGTCCTCTCTGGAAACAGAGATTTTTAAATCCCTAAACAGCACCTCTGATTGCAGCTCCAATATTTATTTGGGATGTGGAGAGAAAAAAGCAAACCGAGGTGAAATCAAATAGCTTTAACAAGAAAAGTTGTTTCCTGACGAGGAAAATAAACTTGGTCTGGAGAAGAAAATAAACTTTTCGGATAGGAAAAACTGGAATCATGTTCATTCTGCTTTGGTTTTTTAAATGGTTTATTTCGGACTTTCTTGAAAATAGACAGAAAAATCACACTTTAGAGAGAGGTGCTGAGTTGAAGGAAAACATTCACTTCACTGGAATTCCAGTTTGTCTTCATGTAAACTTTGGAAACTCCAAAGACAGGGAAACTTCAACCTCCAGGAAATGTGAATTCTAAATTTTAAACACATATTTTAACAGGAATTCTCCTGAAGGGTTTTTTATTTTTTAAGCAGAGGGTGTCTCTGAGTCCCTGTGAACTCCACAAACTCTATTTTATGGAATTGAAATTGGGATAATTGCTCCAGCTGTGGTTTGGGAAGTCCAACCTTTCCCTAAAGACTATATTTGAGAAAATGCAACATTTTAGGGACAATTTCATGTACATCCCAATTCTGTGGGAATCCCAAAGTGGGAATCCCATGCTCTGCAAGCCATCGTGGGAAACCCGAAGTGGGAATCCCAAAGTGCTACCTCCGTGCTGATGGAGCTGGATCTGGTGCAACTCAATCCCTCACTCCTCCAGTGTCATTCCCTGAATTCCACCAGAGAATGGAGAAGAAGAACAAAATTCCTGCTCCATCCAAGCCCAGATGGAGCTGTGGACAGGTTCTTCCCTGCCTTGAACCTGGAAAAGTTGGGATACAAGCAACAGGAAGCAGATTCAAGTGGAAGTTTTTCCCGTTTGTTGGTTTTGTTTCGCTTTTTTTTTTTGCTCTGCAAGGTGTGTGTTCATTTTTAGGATTAAACTCCTGAACTCTGGAATGTTTTACAGAACACAATTCCATTTGGGATTTGCCAGAGCTTGCGTGTTTCTCTTTCTGAGTTTAGATTTGCAGAGACCCTGCTTTAAAAAGAAAATTAAAATGGAGAAAAACCAAGGATATCATGAGCTGGGACAACTCTTTCTGTGAGGATAAAATCCATAGGGATGAAGAGAGGTTGGGAGCTCACTGTGAGAAGCATGGAATGAATCCTCAGTAGGAAATGGCTTTAAAAATTAAGTAAAAAAAGAATAAACATGGGAGAGAATCACTGAAAACCCCCAAAAAAGCTTCAGTCAAAGTTTACACCTCACTGACCCCAAAGTCACGTTTCAAGTCACAGAAAAACTGTTTTCCTTAATTCCACTGCTAGGAAAACCATCCTGTTTGTAGGAAATGGTGTCCAGGCATTTCCAAAATCCTGGAAATGCCGTCAGGAGAAAGCATTTCCCATTCCACATTTCGAGCAATGAAAATATGTCGTTTAGGAGAAATCCTGGCACTGAATATCCAGGTTTTTCAAAATCTGAAAGGAATCGTACAATGGGCTCCAGTGTCCCAAAATATTTGCTTTTCCCATTACCAAAATAGCTTTAAATGGGAAAATGCCAATTTTTTATCTTTTAATTGTTTGCAATTGAATTTTCAGATGGGAGGATACTCACAGTGCATCCAGGGAAGTTTTCTTGCTGGAAAAGAGCAAAATTCAATCCTGCAGTGCAAAAATGAGGAATCGCCTTGAATTAAGCAAAATGTGTATTTTTATTTGCTGAGTCAACAAAATAACCAATTAAATTTTTTTCATCTAATTTTTTTTTTTTTTGAAATGTCAGTGAATCATCAAAATGATGGAAACCAGATGTTCAGGTACAACTGGAGGACCCAGCCCGGCTCTCCTGTATCCACACAGCGCCTTAACTACAACTTCACGTTTTCCCACATGGAATTATTGGAATATCCAGCACCTCCAGGCCCTTTCAGAGGACACTGGAGCCGATGGGAAAAGCTCCTGTGGATTTCCCAGGGCCCCTGGCTGATGTTTGAGTGGAGACCCTCACACCGAGCCTTGGAAATTCCTCCCCTCATCCAGGAGGAGTCCCAGGTGCCTGAGGAGGCTTCCAGCTGGCCAACGAGAGGATTTGGTTTCCCTGTGCGGGAAAATCATATGGAAGGCGCCTTATTTTTAACAAGGGAACCTTAAGAGCAACTTACATTATCCTCAAGTATCCTGAAAAACTCGTGAGTCCTCCCATCCCAAAATTCCATGTCAGGATGGGAAGGATCTCATGAATGTTTATGTCTGTGTGAGCTCTTGCCAGTTTATGGAATCAATCCTGGGGGAAAAAAGAAGCTGAACCAAAAAATAAAAGAAATAAAGCAGGTTTGCCCTTTTTTTTTGAGTCCTTGGAGTCTATCAGGTTGTGATGAGTCCAGAGAAGCCACGGAGCTGCTCCCAGGGCTGGAGCTCCTTGATCGGCAGCCAGGCTGGGAATGCTGGGAGTGTTCACCTGGAGAAGGGAAGGCTCCAGGGAGAGCTCGGAGCCCCTCCCAGAGCCTAAAGGGGCTACAGGAGAGCTGGAGAGGGATTGGGACAAGGCATGGAGAGACAGGACACAGGAGAGGGCTTCCCACTGCCAGGGGGCAGGGATAGGTGGGATATTGGGAAGAAATTCTTTCCTGGGAGGGTGGGGAGGCCCTGGCACAGGGTGCCCCGAGCAGCTGTGGCTGCCCCTGGATCCCTGGAAGTGTCCAAGGCCAGCTTGAACGGGGCTTGGATCACCCTGGGATAGTGGGAGGTGTTCCTGCCCATGGCAGGGCTGGAATAGGATGATTTTTAAGGTCCCTTCCAACCCAAACCATTCTGGGATTCCATGATAATGGCAATGTTTGTCTACACATCACCCCCCACTGAGGACCCCAAAACCAAGGAAGAGCACGGAGATCCAGCTCAGCTGGGATAAATGTGTGTGAAAAGTGGGATGCTGGGTCAGGAAAAGGAATGGGAGAAGGTGACAACTCCGCCTTTCCATGAGCTGACAACTGTGTGGGAGCGGTTCTGGAAAAAGGATACAGGAAATTTGGGTGAATCTGCTCCCCTGTCACTTCCCTCTGCTCAAACCTTTGGATCCATGGAGAATTCCCAAACCCATTCCCTTACGATCCAAACATTACCACACACACAATATCCTGTTTATTTTTATGGTCGTTTTCCAGGCTCTGCAGTGAGTCCCAAAACACTTTTCACTGGAAAAATTCAAGTCCAGGAGAGGGAATGGTGCTGCTTTAGCACCAGGTATTGTCTGAAATAGTCCATGTCACACCTTAGTCAGGAAAACTCCCATCATATCCTTAATCTTGGATTAATTGGATTATCCTTCATTGGATTAAGATTTCCCCTCCTGCATTTCTTCATCATTTAATTTTGTGATGGTGACTTCACTGCATGAGTAAATTTCTCAATCCCATCCCAAAAGCAGCCGCTTTTCTTTATCCAACTGTCCGATCCCAAGTTGAAGGATGGTATTTAGTTATTGTTTTTTTAAGGTTTTTTGGGAATTAAATAAGGGGGGGAAAAAAGTGAATTGTGAAATTCTCTCAGGATAAGACGAACAAAGAAAATTTATTTTTTAAAAAGAGAAAAAGGTTGTTTGTATTAGTGCAAAGAAGCAGCTGTCCTTAATTACCCAAAATGTAAAACAAAATTAATAGGAAAAGATTAAACAGACAGAACAAAGAAGACCTTGCAAGACGACCAAAAATTATCCAAACATCTTCCTGAATGTTTTGCCTTAACTTTTTTTGCCCCAAATATTTGCTTTTATCCCCTGATTAAAGATGTAGACAAAGGTTTTGGAGAGGACAGCGTTTTCCACAAAAAGAATGATGTGGCTTTCCATGAATCTCCCAGATTTCCAAGAACTCCTGGAAGGTTATTCCCGAGCAGGCACTTTTGGAACTCTCACCTCGGATGTTTCTCTCCTCCCCAGCCCCTGGCAGTGCCACAGGAGCAATTCCCACAAACTCCTTTTGTTGCCTCCTCCCTCCACCAACTTTCGAGTTTCAGTATTCCCATAAAAATGCTTGATGCTGGATTTTCCCAAGGATATTCAGAGCTGAGGTCCTGCTGCAAAAATAGGTCTTTCATCAAACTGCAAATGGTTGGTGGTCCTTTTCCTGACCCCAGAATCCTGAGTCAATGGGATATTTCATGGATTTCTTTAGTGGATAAGGAGAAGAGAGACCTGGCCTGATATTTGTGACTGTGTGAAGATGAATGAGCAGCAAAAGCTTCCTGGTGGGACCTTTGGGAATGTTGTGGGTTCAATGTTTTTAGGGATTGATCCATGAAAAGAGTCTCTGCCTCAATATTTGAGGTAATTACCCAATTGGGATGGAATAATTATATCCATCTCTAGTCTGGATTCTCAGGACTTATTCACCTCAAAGTTCAAAAGGAAGGAGGAATAATGGAGAAGCAGGAATTACTCCAGCACTATCCTTATCCTTTCCAGAGGATCAAGGTGCTTCCAGAGGGTCAAGAAGATCTCCAGACATTTATCTGCTGGCCAGACTGAGGGGCACAAATACTTTTTTGGGTGCAAGGTGCAAATGGGATATTTTGGATTGGGATCCAAGGGAATTGCTCTCCCAAATATGGGCTGACTTTAGCTCTCCCAATCCTTAAAAAAAAAGACAAAACAGGACAAAAGAGGACAAAAAAAACACAAAGACATTTAAAAAAATAGAAAGCAGCAGCAGTGAGCATGACTGTAAGGTCTTGTCCGATTCCTCCTTCTCTCCCTGTTTTTTTCCCAATCCTGCAGCTCCAGTGTGATGACCTTAAAGGCTGGAAGGTTTCACATCATCCCATTCCCACAGACTGAAGGAAAATGCCCTCCGAGTCCTTTTGCAAAGCCAAGGGAAGGGGAGGAGGGGGTGACAGAGGGCAGAATTCCCACTTCCTGGCAAGTTCCTTGGCTGGGAAGGGCCGTGAGGGCCCCCCGGGCTGGTGGGAGCCTGGAGACGGAGCAGGCCGCACCTTTTGTGCCTGGAACATGCCAAAGGACGGGAGCTCCACTCCCGGCAGAGCAGTATTTCATGGATGCCATCAATGTAACTCATTAAAAAGTGACATTCAGAGCAGCGTGAGACAGCAAATGAAAGGATTTGCAAACGAGCCCTCCCCACTGAGCCTTTCAGAGATTCCTGGGAGGTCCTTCGGCCCCTGCCTGCCTTTCCCACCAGCTCCTGTCACTTCCTGCGTGAGCTCCGTTCCCTCTGAATCCTGGAGAAAGTCCCTTTTTTCCGTCACTTCTGAGGTTTCATTGTGGCTTCGCTCCCTGCCAGAGGCAAACCTCCGGCTGCCCTCAGGAAATGTCCCAGCCTCTCCTCGTGCCCTGGGCTCCCGGCCAGGGGCCTCTCTCCCTCTGTTTGCTCCCAGTTCTCCGGAGGCTTTTCCCACCTGGGCCAGCTTCTCACTATCCCAGGTTGCTCCAAACCCCATCCAACTCAACCTTGGACACATCCAGGGATGGGGCAGCCACAGCTTCTCCAGGAAACCTGTGCCAGGGCCTTGCCATTTTTGGAAAAATCATTCCCTGTCTTTCTTATAAACTGCCTTTTTTAATTAAAAGGTCTAAATTAGGCCCTTTTCTTCTCCAGGCTGAACAATTCTTAACTCCAGCTCTTCCAAATATCATCCAGAGGAATGTTGAGAGGGAAAATGAGGTGCCCTCATGGCAGGGGGAATGTGGACAGAGAGGTACCGGGGATATAAAACGGGAAGCGGGGAAAGGAAACCTCCAAGTTAATGATCAAGGGGGAAACTCCTCCTCTCCCAGTCTCGCTTTCTCCCCACACTTCCATCCAAGGAAACACTGGAAGTCTGGCTGTCAGAAGGATTTCACTCCTTCGGAGTAAACACTGGCCACGGAGCAGGAATTAATAATCCCAGAGCGGTATCCATGGCATTCCTGGGGCAGGACTGGGAGCTGTTTATGGCTGTTGGCCTGATCATGCCCTGCTTGATGCCAAATCTTTGCCACTGACTGATCCAGGCACTCCAACTCCGGGTTTTTTCCCTGCCAGATGTTTTCCCTTTGGCACAGCTGCTTTTGGGGTGTCCTTCAAACATTCCTGCTTTCCATGTTCCTTTGCTAAAGAAAATCCCTCCTGCTGAGTTTTCTCCCCCTATAACCATCCCAAAATATCCCAGTGCTGTACGTGGATATTCTGCAGAGAGAGGCTGAAGTCCTGGGCACTTGTGTTGCACTGAGCACTTAGAAA
Source organism: Atrichornis clamosus (assembly GCA_013400975.1). Classification (NCBI taxonomy): domain Eukaryota; kingdom Metazoa; phylum Chordata; class Aves; order Passeriformes; family Menuridae; genus Atrichornis; species Atrichornis clamosus. The sequence goes on from WBMZ01005988.1 coordinate 62,565, forward strand.
AGTAGGAAAGGGAGTCTAAAATCCAAGGACTGTGCGTGGAATGAAGTGTGGAGAAGCAGGAAGGGCCCTTGTATCCATGTGAGGGACAACCTGGATGTGCAAGAAACACTGGTTCACTCTCCCTGCCTGGAGACTCATAAATGGAATTTTTAAAAAAGGATTTAAAAGGATCATCCACCACTTTTTTATTTCTTTTTTTTTCTGCGCCACATCCACACTAATGAAATCAACAGAGCCAGGACTGAAGAAAGATGGGATAAATATATTCCAGGGAATGGGTTCAGAAGACACAAAAAATAAGAGATGGGGGGACTTTTGTGTATGGATTGAAAAAGTTTTTCTCTTCCTAGAAGGGAGAGACTTCAGTAATTACTTACAAGACTAAGTCTGCCAGCAAATGGGTGGAAATGCTCTTTGAAATCCATGATTCACGATCAGATAAATCTCCTAAGGATTGGGAAAGGTGAGGAAAGATTTGCTGTCTCGAGACAGCTCAGACTCATCGATAAGTTATGAACCCTTGTGTGATAACTAAGCTTGGAAATCCAAGAAATCCACCAAAATTCCAGGCTGGCAGTGCCACAGGGCACGGATGGATCCTCCTCTCCCGTTTTCCTCCCCTGATGATTTTCCCAGAGCCAGTCACTGGGTTCACTGAACTTAAAGCCTCTCCTTCTCCTTGGTTCTGGAATTCCTTCCTGGCATGGCAGCAGGATTGCTCCTTGCCGATGACTCAGAGCTGGCAGGAGGGAAGGGACTCCCTGAAAAACACATTGCACGCGTCCACTTGTGCAAGTTGTCCATGAAAACTTGGCTGCCTGGCATCAGGGATAGGGCTGGGAGTCTAGAAGGGGAAGAGGGAAGAAAATGCCAGTTCTGTTCCTGGAGCTGGATTTAGTGGAGGAAAAAAAAAACCAAGGAAAAACCCCAAATTCTGTTTTCCTACTATCCAAAGGTACCTAAGTGGGATAAATAAATGGTGACAAGATAAGGAGTGAGAGCCGAGGGAAGGAAAAGATTAGGAGTGGGATTGTGCCAGAAAAAAAGAAAGAATGGTTGAGATCACATCTGGATATGGCTCTGGAAGTGACAGGGATATCCATCATACCTTGAGGGGGTTGGGATGGAAGGTGGAAGTTGAGGTCAGTCCCCACATCCCAGGCAACTGATAAAACACTGGGAAAAATCCCTGAAATATTCCCTTAACAAATCCACGTGTTCCATTAGCCACACATGCAACTTCTCTCCAGCATTCCCAAATTCCCCGAGAATCTTTTACTTTATAATTGTGGATATCACTGCCATAAAGTTGAAGTTTTCTGCAGAATTTCTGCAGAATTCCAGTGTCTCCACATCCCATTCCTCTGCCTGGTGATTCCCTAAGAGAAAACGGAATTGCTGAATATTTAGGATTTACCCTTTATGTATTTCTGGAATGCTGGAGACATGGACAGGAGACAGCACAACTTTCACTGCTGCTCTGCGAGTGACTTGTTTGAGTTTGTCCCGTGACAAAGGTCTCCTTTCCTTGGCTCCTGCTTGGAATTCCGCTGCCTCCAGAGCATTCCCGGGTAAGCATTCCTGGATTCTCCATGGAGGTATCACTGAGCAGCTCCACTGGTGTCAAAGACACCATTCCTGACCCAAGTGACCTCTGGAACGGGACTCACATGTTGAGAAATTCCCAGGAGTCGCCTTCCCATTGGAAAAAAAAACCCCTTTGGATTCCTGCACTTGGCTCATCCCAATCCAGCTCCCGGTTTTGGCAGCGATTCCTGGGTGAGGTTGCCTTGAGCAAATCCTTCAGTCCCTTCCCTCGGGCTCTCCAGCAAGGAAAATCCTCCCCACTCTCCCAGCGTAATGTGAACCTTAATTAATTAATTAATTAATGCTCCCAAAGCATCTTGGCATCCTCACGCTCCGCAGGCATGGAATGCTGCAGGTCACCGGGATTAACATGCTCCTTGCTGTCAGTGTGTTCCACACTTCTATTTTAGGGAATTTTTTTATTGGATGATTTGATAACGTTATTTGTTAGGTTTGCTCCGGGAGGTCAATAAAGGCAGAGCCAATTTTTTGTCAATTTTTAAATTGTGAGAAGGGGTTTTTTTGGTTTTACTTTTTTTATTTTTTCCTTTTTCCCCATTTTTTTCTTTTTTTTTCTTTTATCCTTTCTCCGTTTTCCCTTTTTCCATTTTTCTCTTTTTCCTTTTTTCTCCTTTTCCCCTTTTTCTCTTTATTCCTTTTTCTCCTTTTATTTCCCTTTTTCCCCTTTTTTTTTCCCCTTTCCTTTTTTTCTTTTTTTCTCTTTTTCCCCTTTTGTCTATTTTCCCCTTTTTTCCTTCTTCCCCCCTTTTTTCTTTTTTCCTTTTTCTTTTTTTCTTTTTTTCTTTTTTCCTTTCTTTCTTTTTTTTTTTTTTTTTCTTTTTCTTTTTCCTTTTTTTCTTTTTTCTTCTTTTCTTTCCCTTTTTTTTTTTTTTTCCCCCTTTTTTCTTTTTTTTTTTTTTTCTTTCCCTCTCTTTTTTCCTTTTCTCCCTTTTCTCCTTTTTTTTCCCTTTTTTCCTTTTTCCCACTTTAATGTCAGTAATTTTCTACATTTTTTGTAGAAATAAAAACTTTATATTATGGCTGAACAACTCCTTGGCTTCATCCTGGTTGGATCTTTGGAAGAATTCCCTCACTGGAAGAGTGGCCAAGCATGGAAAGAGATTCCACAGGGAAGTTCTGGGGTCGCCATCCCTGGATGTGTTCAAAAGACAAATGGATGCAGCACTCCGTGAAAAGTTTTAGTGCTGGGATGAGCTCAGAATTTGGTTTTGATGATCTTGGAAGCCTTTTCCAAACTCCATGATTTTATGATCCATGATTTACCTGTTGTCCATAGGCCAGGTTTGGAACCAATCCTTCGGGAACTTCTGCCACATCCATTTCCGTGGAATTGGGATTTATTTAAAACTTCTGTGTGCCCAGGCAGGGTAGAGCAAGGATGGTCTAAACCATGGAAGGAAAAAACATTCCCTCACATCCATATCTGAGGTGATTTGTTCAAGCCACACTGAGACTTGGAAGCTCTGATTCTCTTGGAGAAATAAAGGAAATAAAGGAAAATAAAGGAAAAATAAAGGAAATAAGGAAAGCAGGTGGGAACAGCCCTGCTCAAGAGGAAAAGACACTTCATAAAGCCACTTATTTATTTTTTTTGGCTAAGATTTTATCCTTGCTTCCTGAAATTCAGATTTCCAGACAGCAGGAATCCCTGGCACTTCCACAAAACATGGAACAGATTTTAGGCTTGGAATTTCCCAGCAGTTCTTCAGTCAATGCAAAAAACTTCATATAAAGAGCATTGAGAACTGCAGCACTGGCTGCCCAAAAATCCCCCCACTTCCCAGAACTGGATCTCAGGAAGCTGTTTTGGAATTGCAACTTCTCCCAGGACCCCTCATGGAGCGGGACCCCCTCTCCTCATCCTCCCGCCCTCAGGGATAATCCCACCTGAGGAGGGAAGTTCATCGAGGAAGAAGGAAATGGAAAAGCCACTCACTTGTCTCTCTGGTGGGGAGAAAGGGAGAATAAAACGATCCAGCTATGGGAGACTGGAGTCAGTAGGGAGACTGGACTTGGAATTCCTTGGAAAATTTTACAGCTGTTGCTGAGTAGGTTTCAAAGCATTTCTAATGAAGCTGAGGACACCAAATTGAATTTTTCTGCAGAAAAGAAAATGCTATAAAAATCCTGAAAATCCTGATAAAGAACCAAACTCTCTGTTCTAAATCCCTGGGTCTTCTATGGAAAAACGGCACGGGAATGACCCTGCCACAGGTGAATCCAACATGGAATTCTCCTAGCCATGAGCTTCCCTCCCTGCACTCCCTGCCCCTGGCCCACCTGAGGCTCAGACTCCAAGTTTACACCGATAAATGATCAATAAACCACGAAAGAGACAATTTCCAACCCCCAAAATGAGTGGAATAATCTTATATCCATAAATCTAAGTTTTCTTCCGTCCCCAAACAGCAAATCACCTGCGGAAAACTGCCGGGCTCTGCTCTGCATCCCACAAAAAGGAAAGCAGAGAAATTCCAGAGCTCCGAGTGCCAGATCCCTCCTCCTACCCCAGCAACAGGAGCTGGGATGTGACTCCCATGTCCTTGTTATTGAGAGCCCCTTGTGTAACTCCGACACATCTAAATCCAGAGCCTGGGAATTCATGGGAAGCTCCCACCTCCTTGAGTTTTCACAGCTTCAACAATGGATCAGAGGGGAAATGCTTTCACCACCCCTTCAGAGTCTGGGGTTGTTTATTTTACCCTTCATTGAGATGAAAAATCTGAAATAATGACGCATTTAAAACAAAAAAATTAGAGGAGAAAATCACCTTTTTTTCCCCCCAAAATCTGGATAAAATTTGTTTTGATGGAATCATTTTGACTGAAATTACCTCTAATTTCAAGTATATATTTTGATCTGTTAATATAATATATTCCTATGGTTGATTTTAATTCCAACCTTTAAATTTTTATCGATGGAAACTGAAATATTTCAAATAAAATCAAACTTTGTCTAAGTAGGGAAAAAGTAGTCAGAACTCTTTGAGCTTGATTTTTACCCCAAATCGACTTTTAATTCCAAAGGAGTGCAATCATGGGGTGATTTTCAACAGCAGCAAAACAGAATTATTGGCTTTTATCCTTATTTGTCAGGATTTCAACCAACTGCACCTTGTGGGAGCCCAAAATTAATAATTATTTCCAGTGTATTTCACTAATGATGTGTTTTCATAATTATTCTCCTTTCTTCTCTCATACAAAAATTCTCTAATGTACAATTTCCTCCGTGCTGATGAAGGTTAATTTTTAATTGTGATGTCCAACATTTGGTTTTTAGGGGAAAAAAAGAAAAATATGGAAGTTGGGAGCACCAATTTTCCCTTGTTCTGTTTTTTATCTCCTTCTGAACGCACAAATCTTATTTTAGAGCATCAGAAAGAAGCAGATGGGCGCAATTATTGTTTTGCAATGGACGTGCAGTAAATTAAAGTTCATTCTAAGGATATTTCAGATCTTGGAGATGAATTTATGTCTATGAATGTTTCAGAGATAAAATAAAAATTCTTTCAATAAAGAAATTTAAATAAATAAATAAATAAAAATAAATAAAGAGATAAATAAATAGAAATTGGATGGGGTTTAATCTTCATTGAGTTGAAGCCAGCCAGCCCAACTCCTACTGCTGGTGAAGTCAAGAGGGCTCCATCCCTGGATTTCCACCCATGGAAAGAGGGAAAACGCTGATACTTAAAGCACGAATCAATTATCCATAATTTTTAAAATCATACAAAGATTTGGGTTGGAAGAGACCTTAAGGATCATTCAATTCCAACCCCTTGCCATGGGCAGGGAATCCTCCACTTAGAGCAGGTTTTCCTCCACTTCCCTGGATTTCAAACTTTATGGCACGAGTAGAACACAACAATAAAGGGAAATGAAACCTCAATTTTAAGATTTTGTATTTTAGGATCCGACAAATCAATTTCTACTCCTTTACTTTTCATTTTTCAAGGACTTTAAAACGTCTGGTTTTGTCTCATGGTGATCAAGCCCTTCCAAAGAGATTTGCTCTTTAAAAGAAAAGGATGAATTTTAGGATGAGCAGGTGCGGGCTCAGGAAATCCCACTCCGAGGTTTATCCTGACACCGATTTCCTGCCTCACCACGAGCCAATCCCAAAGGACACGGCTTGGTTTCTGAAACTTGGGTGCCTCCTGTTATTCGAGAAGTCACAGGATGCCCCCGCTGGTCCGTTCGCTCCTGCTTCTCCTCCATATCCTGTGGATTGTCTGCAACCCTTTATCCCGGGATAGCCCAGGGAACCTGGAATGTCACAAACCTCTCTGCTGCAAACTGATCCAAGGCTCCAAGACCATCATTCCTTGGGTCGGGATCTGCCTTCCATTCCAACCTCTACTCCTGCCTTGTGAGGTGAGCATTGCTCTCCTGTGGGACTCCAGGTGCTCCATGCGTCAGGAATTCAGGAGTTTTACCAAGGAATCATCTTTTAAAAATTACATTTGTCAGGTCACTTTTTTAGACAAAGAATTTAAGACCAAACCCCTGCACAACTCACCATAAACAGCTGTTTCCCCCTGTTAACACTATTAAATATCCATAATATTGCAAATATCCACAACATTTCATATTAATAACACATTTTATTATCACCATTTCAAATACCATTTTTCCCCTTTTTCTACTGTTCCCAAAAAGTTGTATAATCATGACTAAGGCATTGTTGAGGCAATATTTTATTTGTTTCCAATTAAATTCATATTTCTGTGCATTACATTGACCACAATTTATTTTTTCCACATATATTTTCAGGCTTTGTGGCTGTTCTAATTATCCAACAGCCTGAAGTACCTTTCCTGGGCTCAAATCTCCATAAAAACATGGAATGGCTTCCATGGAAAGGAAATGCTGTGTGTTAAAAACCTCTTTATTTCCAAGATCCTTCCCCTGCCGAAAGAACAATCTTGCAACCATTAAATTTCAATTTTAAAAAACAAACAAACAAACAAACAAAAAACCCAAAAAAACTTCAGTCTAATTTAACTGGACCTGTTTGGAGCAGGTGGTTGAACAAGATGACTTCCAGAGGTCACTTCTAACCTAAATGATCCTGGATTTGGTGATTCTCTGAGGCTTTTGTGTTTGTTTGGACTTCTTTTCTTTGTTTTCATTTGGATCATTAACTACAATAATAATCTCCCAAGAGAAGAGCTGAAGCATCCATTTCCGGATATTTTTATCTCAAGATGATGTGTTTGTCTTGGGAAAAAAAATATTTAAGAAAACAACTAAAATACTTCAGCGAAAACCTCATATTTGGGGTAGAGTCGATGATTTTTATTTTTATTTTTATT
>WBMZ01005989.1:0-39206 GCA_013400975.1 Atrichornis clamosus
ATATATATATAATGTTTATATATATATAAAACATTTCCGAATTAACTGTCCTTGGACAGGTTTTTTTATAGGGATCCGAATACAGAGAAAACCCCTCTAACTCTCAAACAACTAATATGGAAAGAAAGCTATTCCTCTGGCAAGTTTTTCAAAGTGAAAAGGAGAATTTAATTGATTCATATCCAAACGTTTAGATCATGCTTTGATGTAGTAGTGGAAGTAGTTTATCTGAATCCCTCTATTCAGACAGACGAAATCATAACAGAATATATATTTTATAAGTGATAGAAAAGAAGGAACAGGAAGGGGGAAAATGCAACCTATTTTCCCAACTACAAAATGTACTTTTAGGTCTTATCACAGTGGATTTTCACACACGTACTCTATTAGAGTTACTAACTTGAGGAGGGCTTCTTGTGATCGTAAAATAAAGCACCAAGGTTTTTTAGGATGTGGGCCTTAGAGATTTCAAAGTTGAGCAAAAGAGATTAGGATTCTATTTTTTTTTATCCTGCTCCTAGTTTTCTGTATTTATGTATTAAGCTGCTTGTATTAAGCTCTTTGCTAAGTAGTATTTCTGATCTATGCTGCAATTTGTCATGACATTTCTCTAGGCAGCTATTATAAAGATGTTTGCTTCCTTTTTTTTCTTAAACAAGAAAGTAGACTGCAAATAAGTCACTTGATTTTTAAATTACTATCAATTAAGAAAATGGAGTGTCAGGGTCCAGAAAATTGATAGCTGAATTCTGATCTTGGATCTGGAAAATACTGAGCCATAAAATATTCATACACAGACACACAGGGAAAAAAAAAAGCTGATGTTATGTTCATCTGACCAACATATGTTGTTTGCGAGTGTCACTGGAGTTTCAGTTTTTAGAATATGGGGAAAAAGATATTTGAGTGAAACAGGCAAGCAAGTGCATGATCTGATGATCACCTAAACAGGTTTTAATTTAGAAACTGTTGATACTGAAGCTGCTTTCCAAGTCTATTCAGTACAAGTCAGTGAAACTCACACTGACTTCGGCAGATCTCGTGTTTTTCTGCCAGTCTTTTCTAGCAGCTTGTCTGTTCTGCGTCCAGCCCGGGGAGAAACAGCACCTGCCCGCCTGGGTCCTTCCGCTGCCTCTCTTGTCACGAAATCTGAGTGCTTTCCAGGGAGCCGTGCCTTTACCTGTGCTGCCCCCGCAGCCAGGCGGTGGGTTTCCCGGGGCGTTCAGCGGGAGGGAGCCGGGGCCGGTGGCAGCGGGGCCGGGGCCGGGTGGCGGCCGGGCCGCGGCACCGCCGGGCACCGCGGGCGGCTCGCTCCTCGAGCGCCGCGTCTGGCGCTCCTCGCCCCGCTTTCACGGGCGCCTGTGAACGCGACACGCTTGACACCTGCCTTTCAAGGTGTCTGAGTACGATCTGACCCGGAGCTGAACTCCCTTTTGCAGCACCCTCTGAAAAATGAGCATTTTCTGAGCTCTCTCCCACCGGCAGGCATGGCGAGCTCTCGCTCCTGTCCCCAAAAGCAGCATCCCCCCAAGGAGAGGGACAGCTTGGTAGTCCTTGTTTGCAGGGCTGAGTGCGGGGAGAGGAGTATTTAATTCACAGGTAATTGTGAATCGTAAAAAAAAAAAATTGTACAAACCATCAGAAGAAGGTGACAAACATTTCTGCAATTTAATTAGAACTCTAATTGTAGCTTTCAGATTCTTGCAAAAGGGAAAATGAAATAGAGAGAAATTGAAATCCTGTCATAATAATGTTTGTTATGAGTTTGATCAAGTCTACTGAATTTCCAGAACTTCACTATGGATTTCTACAGCCTTTGGGTCAGGACCCATGACCTTTATTTTCTCTACCTGAGCTCTTTATCTTTGCCTTTATTTTTATTTTGCGCTTTTTTTTTTTCTTTTTCATTTGAAGTCTCGCCTTTGAATGTTTTCTCTGTGGAACGTGTGTATATCTTTATGACTTCTTTAATGAGTTATTTTTTACGAGTAAGACAGAAAGATGGCAATTTTCATACATTTCATTTGCAATTAAACCAAAAAGAGACTTATTGGTTCCTACCCCGATTTCAGCTGTAGATTGAACATTTTTGTGTATAACAGTATGTTGCCTGTGAAGGCTGCAACCCCCCTTTCAGTTATTTGAACTTGATGTCATGTCCAGAGAGCATATTCTCAAAAAAAAAAAAAAAAAGGGAGAGGGGGAGGAGTATAGGTTTTGTAAAATTTACTTTTTCACCTTCAGGTGTCATAAACATTTTTTCAAAGCACTGAAGTGGATTGTTTCATGAAGGAAAAGTCCAGTAGCTGGGTTTATAATTAAGAGCTGCTGATTTACATTGCATTTAGCAGTATGCTGGTCAGACAACAGGCTTCACCCAGCCCTCCTGGATCTGGGATTGAGCCTTGGGAATGAAGCTGGTCAGGGCTGGAACGACAGAAAACTCTAGTCTGCAACGTGTTATCATTAACAAACTTTGCTTGTTTTATCTCCTGTCTCAGTAGCTAGTCCACAGTTTCCTTTCTTCACAAATGAATTGTACTACAGTCCTGCACTAAATACGAGGTGGGGGATCTTTACTCACTGAAATATTAATGGAGCAGAATTTTTTTCTGTGAGACAGACTGGATTTTTCAGTGTTTTTTTTTTTTTTGTCCCCTCCATCTAACAAAGGTCCCTTCTTGTCAGTCAGCTTTGTAAAAGCAGAGGAAGCACCGAACACATTAGAAACCAAGATATGAGAGAACCCAACAAAAAACCTTCTTTAAAAAAATACTTTTGAACTTCAGAGAGGATGCAGCGCTTGCTTTGCTGTGAACACAGGGTTGGAGAGTTTTTTCTTTTTAACAGACATGTGTAGCACATTTGTTTCAGTTTTATATCCGCTGTCATAATGTGATGGTTTTATTCGGGTTTTCAGCATGCTTCGGCTGGAAACCCTACATCTTTAAATTAGGCAACCCTGGTGCCTTTGCGATTTCCCTAGCTGCACTCTCTCACCTTACCCAGGTGCATGTTAAATCAGTATTAATGACAATATCATCCTTCTGCAGTCATCTCCTGCCTGCAATTTGGTTTTAATTACCCACCACGTTGTCTTTCCCCCTCACTGACAGCCATTAAATAGGGAATGACACCAGAGCTGTGCTGGTGTCGAATAGACACTTCACCAGGGTGGTTGGTTCTTTTTTTTTTTTCCCCTCCCTCTCCTCTTCTCTTTTCTTTCCTGCCTCTTTTTTTTTTTCTTTTTTTTTTTTTTTTAATAATTAAAAAAATCCGTCCATAAAGCAGGCTGCAGTGCCTCCTCGTGGTAGTCATCAGGAAAAAAAAAAAGGGATTATTTTTCTCTGGCTTGTTTTGATGGCTGAGCGATGCTTGCCTTGGCTTAGTTAGAGCTCTTGGGGAGAGGGGAAAACCAGCATGATCCTTAAGAGAGAGAGAAAAACCAGCACTTAAAGATTAAGGCCTGATTGGGACACATTGAAGTGTCTCCTCATTGAAATCTAGCAGTAACTTTGATGTAGTATTTAAGGCTTGTCTGGCAGTCTGGAAGAGCTGCTCGGAGGCAGGAGCCCGGTCAGTCCCGGGTGTCAGGGAATAAAGTGCTGGAAGCAAAGCTGCTGGCAGAGGTGACCCTGCCTGCATCCCTGCCTGCATCCCTGCCTGCATCCCTGCCTGCTCCCCTGTGCTCGGATATTTGACAGCCTCTTTCATTCCCTAGTTCCATGTCGCTGCGTAGAGTTGCACATAAACACGAGCAGTAGGAGTTTCTCATGCCAGACACGGCCTTTGAAAATGTTTCTAAAAAGCCTCTAAATTCCTTTCACTTTGGTCAAGGGTTTGAAATACCCTTGCTCTGCACCCCGCTCCCCAACACCGATATTTACCCCCATGGGAGGATTTCTCTGTGCGAACTAAGTTCTTGCTGGAGAGATTTAATTCTAGATCCGTTGCACTAAGTTTTGTGAATTATAATGCTATAGCTGGTGGTAGAGCCTGGTCCAAGATTTTCTCTGTCAGCCTGATCCTGTCCTGGTCTCTGTGCAAGTTCAATTCTCAGCAAGGTCACTTGAAAGGGCACTGAGAAAGAGAATTGGGCAGTGATTAGTGAACCCGCATTAAGGAAAGTATCTAAATATCTCTCTACTAGAAAACATGAAAAAAAAAAATAAAACCACTTTTGAGAAGTGAACAGCACTTTTTTAATTGAGAAATTTCTTATTCCTGTTTTCCCATCAGAGTGTTATATTTAAGAAAAAAAAAGGCAGCTTAGTGGAGGGAAAATTTAAAAAAAAAAGCAACAAAGCTGGTAAAGATGATTTGTGAAAGACAATCACTGCCCATCCTCATTTTGTTTCAGACCTGGACAATATTTGATCTTGTTAAATGTCGGCTGCATTGATTTGATTTGAGGGGCCTGGACTGTGAATCACTAAATACTTGCCCTGTAAATTTGTTGGCCCTTTCAAGAAAATTTCTAACTGAAACTTGAGGCTTATAACAGTGAGTCTACCAGGAGGGTTTATTCTCTGATAGAGCTTCCACATATTGGTTTACAGCTGTACTGAGTCCCCTTAGAATGACTTTTTTTTTTTTTTTCCTTTCCTAATATGAAACTTGATGCTTGGAAAATCTGATAAGTGAGTTTCATTTCCCTGGAAATTTATTGCTTCTATTTCCAAGTGCAAGGAAATAAAACAAGTAAAAACAATAAGCAGTCTGTAAGGAGGGTATTAATGAGGGGTCACTCTTTTCTCATGTAGGCTCAAGCTCAGGAGAAAAGGAGAAAGGAGTTGCTTTGGGGGCAATCTAAATGGCTGGTGCAGTATATTTTGCTTTATTTATTTGGTAGGATCAGCTCTGTTCTATTTCCCGCTTTAAAACATGCTCTCCAATTCCAAACAGGATATTTATAATAAATAAAGAGTCTTTTCTTCAGGTAGTGGAAACTCCTGTGACTTCAGCTCAGGGTCTGGCTGATTTTTAGTTGACAAAAGACTATTTATGCTGCTTTGAGGATCACTGAAATCAGAAGGGCCCATTTGTATCGGTAAAAAAAGATGCCATAGAATTCCAGCGTCCCGTCCGTATTCCAGTGGAGAACTACATTATGCTCATCTAATTCCCCATTCTTTCATTTGGAAATGATGGTGTTCTTCACTCCTTCCTGGCGATTGCTGTACAATGCTAAGAAGCTGCCAAGTTCCACTGCAGGACTCATTATATTTAGTAATGCTGGAAAAAATTGCCATCCACAGAGCGTTTTACATGGGAAAAGAACTGGGCTCCACAACGCTGCAGATGTGCATCCCTGTAGATCCAGTTCCAAATCAACTCCTAAGTGACACAGACTGTCCATTTCGGATGCAGGGAAGACAGTTGGAGGATAAACATGAAGGGAAAGATGACAGTAAGAGACTTTAATGGAGGAAAATTTTAGTGCTGACAATGTCACTTTGATTTTTGGATTTCTTTTACACCAATTCCCTGTTATTCTCCTTATTTGCTTAGGAAAGTTCTACTAGTTCGAGCAGTCTTAATTTTTTTGTGTTGTACAGCAGTGACTTAGTTGTGTGTTGTAAATGTGATGCCTTTTTATAGACTCTATAGCAGGTTTATTTTTAAATGTATTTTCTCTAGGGAAGGGCGCACAGTTTACTCAAAATTTACCATATGCTTTGCATCTCCAGTGAAACAGTTGTAGAAAATACCATATTTTTAAATCTGGTGAGTTGTGAAGAATCAGAGAGAGGCTGGATGAAGCACACTAGTTAAAATGATAGATACTTAGAAACTCCTTTCCTTCCTAGAGTAAACTGCTTCCATGAAGTAGCTCAAGAGGGACTATTGAAAACATTATTGTGCTTTTCAGGTTATAGGCCTTGAACCTGCAAACACTTGTGCATGTAAATAACTTTATATAGGTAAAGTAAATGCTTTGAACTCAAAAGGGCTCCTTGCATATAGGAAGTTTTTTATGCGTGTAAGTGCCTGTAAGATTAAAACTGTAGTTAGTGTTTGATTAACGTTTAATCCTCCATGGTTGTGCTGCCTGAGGGACAATCCAGAGGGAGTTTCAGATGATGTAACTCAGGAGCTGAGCATGAAAATGAGATTTTGGTCCATTAGTTAGGCTGGGTTTAGATTCTGAGTTTCGAGATGATATAAATATGTTGAGTTTGGGGTTTTTTTCTTTAAAAATAAAAGTCAAAGCTACTTCCTTCTAAAGTGGAAGTCTTAGTTTCTGATACATGTTGCTGCTTTCTCTTCTTTTCCTAAAAGTAAAAAAAGTCTTGAACTTAATACACAAAATTTTACACTTTTTATTCCACTTTTTTCAACTTCAATATCTAAGGAAAAGTGAAGCTAATGTAGAAACACAACAGTGTCTTTTAGAAAGCAACGTTGCTCATAAAAAAATAATCCTAATCTTTGCTCTTCTCTTTCAACATTTTACCCAAATCAGCAGCAAGTTGCAGAGGTTTTTGATTAACTTAACATCACTGTTTTTTTCTAAAAGGGTGTAGAGCACAACCCACACAAGCTACTAGGAGTTTTTCGTTAGCTCTGCTGGAAGCTGATTTTAATCCCATACAAGTTAAGAGAACTCCTCAATACAGGAAATACAGGAATTCTTCATATGAAATTCTTCGTTTGGTTATAACTGTGCCTGTAGGACCACAGAATCTCTAATTGCTGTAAGATTTTTCTGCAAGTTATTAGTCAACCCTTAAGCAGAGTTAGTGACGGTGCTGACAAAAAACGGAATTAAGGAATGTTTTGAGGAAGTATCTGTGTTTATATGGGAAGTAGTAAATGGGGATGGGTAATACATAATGAAGAACTGAGATGTGAAACTGCATCCTGCAGGAATGGTGAGGCACAGGGAGAATGGATGCAACTGAGCTGTTACAGCCAGGGATCAGACCCTGTCCTTTTTGTCTGGAGAAGTCAGGTTTTATGGTGGCTGTTGGGAAAAAGCTGCTTTTCAGTGACTGGGGAAAGCCTGTCCAGAGCTTCATAGTTCATCCAGGTAACGTCGTGCAGAGGCAAGGACACTCCTGCTGGTTTTTTGGTTTATTTGATTCCAAACCACTTTTCCTCTTCTCTCTTTATACACACACCTGTCTATTGGCATCCTTAAAGCAGTCTTTGTTATTTAGTACATCTTTGACACGGCTTCTTTGTGCATAAAATAGAAACAGTGCTGTGTTAGCCTGCTGCTCTGAGAGCCTTATGCTGGGCTGTGGCTCTGTTTTCCTCAGTTGTGTGTGTGCACACTTGGAGGACAGACAGGTAACCAGGGGTGAAATCCACCTCTGCACTGGGTAAACATTTAAACTTTATGATCCTTGTCCTAGCCCTGTACATGAGGGTGAATTTCATCCTCCATAAATGTAAAGTCTTCCTGTGTTATTACAGTTGCCTCTCCCCATTTCCCATTATCTTTGAACCCCCTCTCCATCATTAAGCTTTCTTTTAGGATCCAGGAAAATGTCATTCTCTTCTCCTCTTTCTCTGGCTGGCCTCTGGTTATATTAGAAAATAAAATTAATCTCAAGGGGAAAATAGCACTTAAAATTATTACTACTGTTTAGCTTACTAAAGTGATTTGCTCTCCGTGACCTGTCTCAGGCTGATCCTTGTACAAATCAAATCAGCACACAAAACAGCACTGGGAAACGGTTTCCAGACTCAGAATTTCACAGCTCCTGAACCTTTAGAATGTCACAAGCAAATCAAAAATGAACATATTGGTTTATCTGTCTCTTTAGATCCCAGACAGTGCTTCTTTTTTTTAAAGGCACATATTCTCCCATGCTCCATATGAAGTCTATGAATAAGCCAGCTGTAATGCTTCTAGGTGAGCCCATGCTTAAATATTTTGCTGAGTTGGGGCTGGAGAAAGTTTCCATCCACTTCCAAGTCTGTTGTGGGGGATTAATGTCACTCTGACCTCCGACATTTCTCATTAAGCTGTCTAAAATATGAACTCTTAGCAAGTGCCTGCTCTTCATTTTAATTTGATGGGTTTATCAGTGGGCTGGAGGAGGCAGCCTGTGGATAGACCAGACTTCCATGATATTTCCCCGAGGTTCAGCTAGTTCCCTGCCAGGGGCACTGGGATGGCACAGCCCCGGGAGCCCTGGGAGAGCACGGCCAGAGGTGCCAGCTCAGAGTGGCTGCAGCAGCAGCAACGCCTTCATTAGTTCTGCCTCTTAGCAGCAAACGAGTGGAGGGGTTGGAGCTCTCTGCCTGCATTCGAGGGGTACCTTTTCACTCTCAGAAGTAGCTCAAACCATACCAAGTTGGGTGTCTCTCTGGCACGGTTGCACAGTGCAGGTGTGTCCTCAAAGCCCCAACTCCACAAGGAATACGAGGCCAATCCTGTGACACACAGGTAACATCACATCATTAGGCTCTGACCCCATTGCCTTTTTGACCTTGTTGGGTGGAGGATGACACAAGGATGACTCCTTATCCCTCTTTTCCTTGAAGTCCTTCCCTTCCCATTCATCAGATACATACCAATGTCTGTGAAATTTAAGGAATGGCATCACAAAATCCATGACAACAATTTTTTCATCTTGTGGTGACCTCTTGTGGAGTCATTTAGAAATCAGGTTTGATCTGCCATGTACAGTACGTTCCAGGGAGAGGAAGACAAGAGTCATAATCCAAAATGTTCTCAGGCTTGGAGGGACAGTCAGCTCATGCTGAAGGACACACAGTCTCCTGTGGGCTCTCCACGTCTGGATTTGATGGCAGGGTCATTTACTTGTCTCTTTGTACTCACTTGCTATCTTTATGCATAAAACCCAACTTGTCCTTGACTCTCAAGCATAGGCTTAGCTTTAAAGAATCAGTGTGAAAACCCAAAGTATGTTATAGCAATAGATCTGCACCTGATGAGAAAGATCCTAGCTTTTGTGTCACCCCATTTTTTAAATTGTCATTCTGCACATATGGTAGACATCAGTGTGATTGCAGAGCTTGCAAGGTGCAACTAGGTGTGAATTGTTTAAAACAGGACTGCCACCAAGTTCATATCCAAGTTCGTATTTGGAAAATCTAGAAGCCATTGTTCTTCACCCCCTGCCCATGTCTAAAGCATAAAATTAAAACCTTTCATGCCATTCACATTATTTTTTGTGCCGATCCTGCTCAAAGCCAACCTTTATTTTTCATTAATTCTTGCAAGGCTTGAAGCTGTTCCCAATGAAACCAATTGCCAAACTGATTGTGGAAGCCAGATCAAATCTGTAGTGTAATTTCCCCCCTGCTTTTTTATTGTCCTTGCTCCAAGTCATTCCTGTCTCATGCAAACTACAATAACCACAGCAAGCGTTTACTTGTGGGAAAAATTATCTCAACTTCCTCTCTGTGCATATAATATCTAACAATGTACTGTACTGAATAGCATATTGAGAAATGTCATTGATTATTCAGAGTTTAACATGATGAGCCATTCCATTCTTCTCTTCATTGAGACCAGTTTATTCTTACTCTCAGATAAAATTACAATATTCTAAATAATAAAATAAATAAACCCTCTGACCTACTATTAGAAGGATCCCCTTTGCAATGATAGTTCTAAAAATACCCACAGGGGTCAAGGTTTTTTCCTTTTTTCCCTTCCATTTGTTTTGTTTTGGTTTTCATTTTTTGGCTTTATTATTTGGTCACAAAGCAAAAGGTTTTCTGGGTGGGTTTTTTTTAAGCTTAAGGGAGAATATGAATGTCATAAATATTTCATTTTCCTAGCACATCTTGCATTGTTCCTCACTTTCAGACCTTACCAGCAGTCAACACAGTAGTAAATTTCAGCACCTGTGGACCTTTTTCAGTAATTTATGATTTCCATTAGATTTCCATTAGAGATGGACTAAAACAGTTTAGAAAAGTGCTAGCACCTTCAGCCATACGGGTCCTGCCTGTCTCTGAGCAGGAGGGTTGGATTTTGCTGTCTGTGCCCAGGGCTGCTGCCAAAGGTTCGGGGCTTCACTTTGAGCTATGGGGTCTCAGTGCCAGCCAAAATGCCTCCTGGGAGGGGAGGCACCATAGCTGAGAGAGGAAGGGCAGGTTGAAAACAGAAAACCAGGCTTCTCAGTAAAAATGTTGCTGTTTCTCCCTTTCTACCCCTGCGAGCTTGGGTGCAAACTCAGCCCACAGAGGCCGGGCTCTGCTGGGTTATGATAAGTGTCTGTATTTCCCGCAGACCTATGATCACACATTTTTGTTGGCAGAACTCCATCCTGAGCTTTGTGGGGTGCCATTCCCCTCCTTCCAACTCTCCTCCTCACACACCTGTGGTCTGGTACAGGGCTTTGGTGGTCGTTGTTTTTTTCACTAGGAAATGTATTGGAGGGAGGCCTTAAGGTAAGAATTTTAGGGTTAGTTTGATAAGGAAATTGTCTTGATATTCCCTCCAGCTCTAATGCAAGCTTACAGGCAGCCTGTGTCTGTTCCAGGACTAGTTGTGAACCTGGAAAATCTCCCACATGCCTGCCACAAAGCAAGATACGGTGGCAAATAAATCACAGCGAATAATTTAGTCATGAATTGTCCATTGGCATTGTATCATAGCTTGAATACATTTCCCGTAATAGCTCACGATAGTCCCATTGACATCCACTTGACTTTTATGAAGTTTTGCAGATTTCACTCTCATATGAATGGCTCTGACTGGTGTATGATTGTAGCAGCTGATCCAAGGATTGAATATTAGACCGGATATTAGATGAAATATTGCACCCATGGCATTTTCCGGAAGCTGTCCTCTGGGTAGGATTGGAATGTTGGTTGTTCTGTCAGTTCGGTGTTTATTAATTATTTTAATCAGCTGTACTAAATCGAGCCACCAACCCTGTGTAAAACTTTTCCTTTGTTGCCCTCCCCTGCCCACCTTTCAGCACTGTCGTTCCAGCAGTCGGGCACGCCGGGGGGCACGGCTCGTGCTGGGATAACGTCACACTCTGAGTGCACTTCACAATGGTTTTCAGCAAGCTGAGGAGTGACATTATCTCAGCAGGACACCTGCCCTTCACCTTCCATATAGGGACCCACCTCAGAAAGGTCAACACTTGCAGTTTAAAATAATATTTTAGCCAGCGCTATTCAGAACTCAAAGAAAGAAGTGAGTGAATGTCAGATAGCCATGAAATTCATGAAACCCATTACTTCCAACAAATGACAACTGGCCCCAGACATACACTTTGAATATTGCTTTGCTTAGGTTTTAAGCACATTTTTTAAAAAAAAGAACACACTGCAGGATATTTTAATGTGTATCCCAAGTGCCAGCAGAGTAGCAATTTGCATTCTAAAAAAGTTATGTGTTTAAAAAATGCATTGGTGAATTAATACACTGATGACTTCAGCTACTTTTATCTCTTTGCTTTCTGCTACTTTGTCGTGTACAGCTTATTTTGGAATAGCAAGAAATCTACACAAAATACAGTGGAATGGTGTCCTGAATGGAGCTGAGCACACTGATTGGACCAGGGGATTTGTCTCATCAGTGTAGCATGTCTTCCCTCCAGTGGAGCATCCACCGCATACTTTTGGGGTAGAGGTATTAAAAAAATTATTATATTCTCAAATCTTATTTACTTTCTAGCCTGAAACATAAAACTGAGAAAGCACTTTCGTGAAGTTAGAAATGGTCGAATAACTCACACAATTCCTTTTCTGTTCCTTTTGTGCTTTGTATGAAGAACGTAACTCCTGGAGCCCAGTTCATAAAACAAATGTTATTTGTGGAAAATGGAACATATCCTCCATGCGTGTTTGATAGTATTACATTTGCATCTTTTTTTTTTTTTTATCATTTATGCCACTAAAGCACAGCAGCAGAGATGGCAAAGGTAAAGAAAAAAAATCTGATTTATCGCTGTTTTCTTTGATTTTACTGCTCATACAATTCCAAAGAAATTAGTGGAGTCCCACCAGCACAAGTCAGCCAGCACCGAGCCACGCTGAGGCATTCTGCTTTGAGAATCTGGCTGAGTACTTCTGGGAAATGTTTCTCAATATCAGCTCAGCATGACGAGGGCATCAACTGGCTTGTGGATAGAGTTTATCTTCAGGGGTTAGACACACCTTTGATTTGCTGAATAATGCCTCGTATATTGTTTGATGGAACAGCAAATGGAAGGCAATAATTCCGGCAGGCGGCTTTAGGAAGCGGCTGGGGGAGCAGATGAGCCTCACATTTACAGATCCCATTTTGACCTCTCTGTTCTAGCAAGGTTCTGTCGTTCTGCCCATTACAGCACTTTCTGAAGATTTTGAGATACTGAAGGATAACATAACGATTTTTGTTTCAGTATTATAATAACATTTCTAGATTTGGCTAAAGAAGTGAATCTGATTTTGCGAGATTTCTGGCTCAGTTTTTAAGCCAACAGGACTTGACTATGTTTTTCTAAGTCCCCTCTCTTAAAATTCCCAAAGGAATTGAACCCACAGAGTTTATGGAAGTCTTCCATTAGTCATCACCATAAAAAGTTATTAATCATAAATGCTTTTATGTTCAGAATTAATTTTTTGCTAATTCTTTTTAAAGATTATATATTGTGTTCAGGCCTGCTGAATAGAAATGAAATTACAGCAACAACTATTGAAATGGCATTTTAACAATAGTTGTCGAAAGAGCATTGTCTTTGATTAAAAGAAGCAGCCCTGTTTTCTTCTAAAGGAGAGCTACTTTCATTGAGCTTCTTTTATTGATAAATTTCCAGAGACCTTGAGCTGTGGATTATTTTCTAGCAATCGATGTTCATACTCCATGTATTGTCTTTCCTACCATGTTTTTAAATGCTATGGAACACGTCAGCAGAAATCCATAAAAATTCAGTTGACTGTTGAAAGCATAGAATTAGCCAAAGAGGGTTTTTTCGCGGACAAAAGACCCTTTTGGTCTTCTGGAGGGGGACGTGTGTATTTTTATGCATGTGGGTGTCTAAGCCATGCTCTCAGCTCCACTCCAGTGTGCCAGTGCAGCCTGGGACTGATATCCAGACACCCAGTTTGGCCTGGACAGAAGGTGGGCCATGTTGCATCACTGCAGAGTCTTACTTCAGGCAAGTTTTCTTCCTCTGTTTTCCATGAAGCTGTTTAATTCATACAGCTTTGATGTTTAAACTGATCCTGACCTTCTGTGAGCACTTCAAAAAAAAAAAAGGAAAATTAGCTGCTTGGAAAAATAGAACGACTTAAATCTAGCAATTTGGGACACACATGTTAAAGTCCCACTGAACTTGTGTTGACTTCTTCAACTCTTCTGGGTATTATTTCCTGATCGACTTATAACTAGAGAAAGGTGTTAATTTTCAAAACTTCAGGAATCTCTGTTTATTGATCTGTCTTTGAAACACTGTCCCTGGTACAAGAAGAATCCATCAAGACACAGGGAGCTGCTCTAAACACAGGGTATAAAAGACTTTGATTAACTTTATTTTGGCTTTTACTTACCTCTAATGAGTAAAATGATTAATTGAATAACACTCCCTGGCTTCACTATAGTTGATGGTCCATAACAACTCCCCTGGTTCTCATAGTTTATAATTTAGCTGTCAAAATATTCTCTAGGTTAGATCTTGGGAAGAAAGGTCTTGACTTTGCTTTTTTTTTTTTTTTTAAACAAAGCAAATCTACTTCAAGTATTTGTAAGTTATTGAAGTCAGTTGAAAACATCCCACTTTAAAAGATGTGCCTGGTCAGTGTTAAGTAGTTATTATTTTGGGAGGATAAAAATTTAATACATCATTTTAAAGTATTTTAAACGTGCAACTGATCTTTGCTATGATTTATTATGGACTGGAATATACATATATTGTCACAGATTTTCAGATGGGGGAGTGTCTCTATTGTGTATTAATGGTACTTTTGAAATAGCTGAATTGATCAAATTCTTTTTGGCAATCAACACCTGCTTGATATTTTGGAACTTTTTAAAGTATTGTTTAAAAGTCCTATCCTTTAAAATTACTTTTGCTCTTCAGGATCTAGTTCATTAAAGTACATTTGGGCCCTGTTGGTATGGAGACAAGATTCCTTCGAGGCAGGCTTCAGTTTTCATGCCACAGGACTCAGCTTTGGATCCTAAGTTTTGAGCTTTCCTGGAGAGAAAGATCTTTCCCATGTGTCCTAACTGTTTTATCCCACCAGTTTTGAGGGCTTTCTGGTGATTAAATCCAGGCATCTGTTCCTAAGCAATGCTGTTTTCAAGTGGGTCTTTCCTATTCAAAGCCCACTGATGCCCTTTGCTTGATTGCAGTTGCTAATGGGCAGATCCAGGTGTTGGAGAACGGGCTGTGACTCACAGGTCCTTCAAAAAGAGAGACCTTCTCTCACCTTTAAAAGCTTCCTGGAGGTTCAGGACAACACCTGAGCCCTACAGCAAGGGCAGCTTAGGAGAAGGTCCTGCCTCAGCTGTTTGCCCTCAGCAGATGGCTGTGTGGGGTTGGATGTGTGTAACTGCTCAGAAAATCAGACCCGTGCAAAGATGCAATTCTCTCTCTCCTTCTCTTTCAGCAATTTTTGATGATCCTTTATTGCTGTTAAAATTAAAGCCGGTTTTTGCCCTCATAGGTGTTTGGCTTGATGTGGTTATTCTATTTTTGTAATTAAGATTTGATGAATGATGCTGCAAGTATTCTCTTCCACTACTATACTCCTCTTCCAGTGTGTTTTGGGGTTTTTTCCTTTTGATTTTTTTTTTTAGTTAATTTATCTTTTGTAGTCTTTTACATCAGCTTTCAAGGAAAAAAGCCCCAAAGTTTCCTACATTGTTAACTTTGCATCTCAGTACCCCAGTTCTATTTTGACATATTAAGTGTGTGTGTACGTTCAAGATTTCTTACTTCATTCTTATTTCTGGTGGAATTTTGCCATAAATCCTGTGCGTCAAAGGGAATTTGCACTTAAATATGAAGTCTCTTCTGCTTTTATTAAGCCAAATCCTTGAAGGTGCTAACTCCTCTCAAAATCTGTAATTTTACTGATAACAGAAGGTGCTTATTTTAGTGTAGAATGCTGTCTATTCCTGTCTTTTTATTCACTCAGTTTAGTAAGATAGTAGGCAAAGGATATCCCAACAGTAAAACTGAATGGAGGAAAAGATCCTTCATAAATGCAAAAAACCCTACCAAATTTCCTACCCAAAATGCCCATATAAAATCCTACATTGTAAATATACATTTCAGCATATGGGGCAAATTCTTACCCAGCTGAAATTAACATCTATGACACTAGGGTTTATTAAAGTAGTGAAAAGTTTTGCACAGATATTGCACACTGCAGAAATCCTTTTTAGCACTATAATAAAACATAAAATTAAACTGTCTGTACTTCTCTATGTCAAACCCACCCTTTTTGTGCAGCACCACTTCTTTAAAAAAAAAAGAAGAAAAGAAAGAGATCTGATTCTGGTCTCTATAAAACTATTTTACGAGAAGATAATCTAAAACTATTTTATGAGAGATAACCTAAAAGTCTGACCAGAGATTGTCAGTAGAATCATATCACGGATAGCAGGACCCCACAAAGCCATTTCTTGGCTCATGTTGGCAAACACATGGTACAAACCTGGACACATGAAAGTTTTATCACAAAACTGAACACAAAAGTGTTGTCTTGAGTTGCAAGGAGCATCACTTAAAACAGCATCTGAATTTCCAGTGGGTTTTAGCTGTAGACAAGAAAAATTTCCTTGAGCATAGCTTTAAAAAACCCTCAGGTTTGAAGACCTGATGAGATCAGGTTGTAATGTGAGTTCAGACTCATGTTCCTTGGGCTTATTCACGGTGATGATAAATTTCACTCCTCACCAGAAGCATTTCCAAAGCAGTTTACGGTTCCTCCTGAGGACTGGTCTTTTTAACTGTGCCAAATTACGTCAGATGAAGAAATTCTGGGATCTAAAGTGATGCAAACTGGGGGGCATGAATTTTCCAAAATTAGTTTCTTCAATTAATATGAATACTTGAATGTGTCTTAAGCTGTAGCGTTTTCAACTCTCAATTTACAATATTTAAATATTCAAGAACTGCAGTGGTTTTTCCCATCTGGTTGTTTGAAGAAGTCCACACAGAGCTGGTGTGATTAGTACTGCTGTTGAGATGAAACATGAAAAGTCTACGAGTAACATCTCGTGCCAAAGTGAACTTTACGGTTAATAAATTCGGCAGTTCAGAGGTTATTTAGTCAGTAATTAAATGTAAGAGTCAATATTTAAGTCCAAGAAGAAATCTTGAGAATCTTGATCTTGTTAAACTCCTATCTCAATTACAAGATCAAAGCCAGCAGAAGTATTTTTCTTTGTAAGTATCACTTTCAAAGTCACTGACTCTTCTTCCACAGGGAGTTTAATTGTTGACTTCAGTTGAAGTAAGTTTAGATCAACACTGAGCTATTTTGAAAAATCCTCCCTGATACTTTCTCTGACTAGAGACATCTGAACTGCCTGAGGTTAGCCCATCCTTGTTTTGGAGCCTTCATCATGTTTTGTGATTCTTCTTCTCCCTGTTCTCAACCAAAGTTCTTTCAGATGGGAGAGGGAAAAAAAATTCAAAGCAATTTAATCTTCTTTTCTTTCTTTTAACAACTAGAGTAAACAGCAGATTTAGTGAAGTCCTAGCTTGGTTATGATAGGGAGAGATGGCATAGGAGAGGGGCTTCCTTAAGCTTTTGTTTTTGTTGGATGGGGTATTTCATAGCCAAATATCTGTTTTGCCCATGATGGCACCTGATACTGTGAGAAAACTCTGAAGAAAGCTTCTCTCTTGTTAAGAGGGACCTTGTGGCTGAAGAAAAATCACCCTTCTGTCTGATTTCAGTGAGTGAATTGAAAAACTGTAAGCTGAATTTTTTCTTATTCTGAATGGAATTTTCTTGTTACACACACACCAAGTTCAGAAGGACTTCCAGCGGTCTAAGTAGTGGGCAGAAATGTAGAAACTTCAGCGAGTTTAGGAAAAACATGTGGGTTATTAATACCTCCACTCACTGAGGTGCCTCATTGAGATTCATTTATTTGGAAACAAATCTTGCTGTCAGAAACACTGAGGAGAGTGAAATTGGGACTGGGTCTTTGCCTGGGATAAACCAGTATACTCCCTTTAATTCCAAATATTTGAAATTGTCAGTGCTGAGCATATTGTGAAGTGACATCTGTCATGTGGAATCTGAAAAAACCACCACCTAAACACACAAACTGTTTAATTCTCATCTGATGTAGTAGACAAATCTGAAATGCTTACATCAACCAAGAAATTAGATCAATACTGTGCCTTCAGCATGGCTTATCTGTGTTCGTTTTGAGGTAAAGCCCATTTCACATCCTTCCCTGTGGTACATACAAACGCTGAATATTGAACTTTTCTTTTTCCCCAGTGATTTTCCTATAACTTCATTCAGCCAAACTCCTACTTGGTTTTTTCTTCCTGTTATTTCTTATTTTTCTCTTTAAGGCAGTTAAATAATAACATCCACCTGTCTCCTATGCCATTAATCAGACTCCTAGTAAAACAGTTGTACAAATTGTACAAATGCTAAGAATCTGCATACTTTCACGTGTTTACCTTGGAATAAGTTCACACTGATGTTTCCATAAGGGTTCACATTCTCTTTTTTTCTTTTTTTAAGGAATTCTTGACATGCAAATGGATATTTATAGTTAGTTTATGTTTTTATGAATGATAAATAATTACATGAAAATGATGCACTGCCTAGATATGACAAGCATTTTATAAAGGGGTTTTGTAAGTAACAAACACCTGATTTATGGCAACTGGTGTCCTTGAAGATTAAGGATATTTTTTCAAGTTTCATGATGTACTTAGAGGAGCTATAATCTACCGTGTATTATGGAAATTATCAGCATCCTCTTATCTTCTGCCCCACTTGCAGCACCCTTCACGGGTGCTTCTTGGCTGTGTGCGGGTGAAGGATAATTTGAGTGCCCTCTAGCACTTCAGCGCCTGGTGTTGCACAATCAGGGAATCTGGTGTCACATTAAGGCAATTCTTATAATATAATCAAAGTTCTGATGTTGTACTGTCCTTTAGATGAAACAAACTAATGAAATGTATTGACCCTCCTTGCGCGCTTCTGAGGCGAAATGACGGCGCGGTATTGAAACTACACGAAATACATTGACATTGATTGTGAAGTCTGCCTTCCCAGAGTCACTTTGGTGGCTGATTAAAGTGTCACATTGACAATATAGCCCCTTTTGAACAGGAAATTAATACCAGCCTGGTGGCAAGGAATGTTCTTCCAGACTGTAGCTTGCACTATCACCAGTGCTCAGAAATGAATCAGAGGCTCAGCTATTCCAGCGTGGCACACTCTTTTCCCTGATTATAATAAATAGATTGAAATTGCAACCACCATGAGGTTAAAAAAAAAGAGTTTTTGACATTTTTTGTTCATTTTTATCATTCAATATGCATATTACTGATAGGAATTTCAACAAAGACTTAACATGAACTATGTGTTTTCAGTCAGTTAAAGCTCCATTGAAGGTACAAGTCACATTAGCTGTGTCTTTCTAATCCATCTATCATCTGTTTGAATACATAAAAGCCTTTGTTTTACTATGTGGCTGATGTATGCTCAAGTTGGGGGAATTTCTATAGATTAGGATATACAAGCACAGGAAAAAATGTGTGTTTGACAGGCAGAGGGAGAGAGAATTACGTATTCAATGCATGGTGCAATGCTAAAAAGGGAGGAATGAAGCAGGTGGAGCAGCAGTGAAAGCTTAAAGACAGGATCATCTCTGAGATCTCAAGGCCTGTTTCTCCATCCCAGGAGCATCCTTTATAAACAGCCTAATGTAGGAGAAATTGAAGGAATGGAAAAGGAGCTGTGACATGGGAAACAAATATTTATTCATTACTAAGTGAGAATCTAAAAGGGAAAATTATACAGATGTAGAAAACAGACGGCAGTTCTGTCCTGGAAAGATGAAATTCTAGGCCTGTCACCATCTCACAGCACAGTTCATCCCTTTTTAAATTAAAGGAAGATGCATTTTTGAGCACTGTGTTATCCAGCCATCATTTCCTTTCTTGAAATGAACTTTGCACTGAAGTTCTGGTGAACAGAGCTATGCTGGTTTATACCAGCTCAAACTATGACTCCACAGGCTCTGTCCCCTTACACCTATTCCCAATCCTCAGTTGCCTGAACAGCTGCCTCTCCTGCAGCTCCACAATCCTCCACAGCACTTCACCTTATAAAACTCTCACTCTGAGTGCCCCAGGTCACAGTTTCCTCTTACGGGTCTTAGCCTAGCCACTCAATTCTCATCACGTTTCCCTCCTGTCCCTGGGCAGAGTTAGGCAGGGGAGCATGGAATGGGAAGGAACAGCGCCCTTGTAAGATGTTTAAGTGGAGGCTGCTGGCGAATAGGCTGGCCAAAGAAAACTGATCAAGGCTGGAGGAGTTAGGAGAGAAAAGGAGGCAGTAAAAATTCTTGCCTTGCAGTCCAGCATGGAAGTTTTTTTGGCTCATTAACTTGTGAAACGGTTTGGGGATTTTCTCGAAGGTATCACAGGAGTGCAAAGCAACAATATGGCCATTAATAATAGTTTTATTGCCAGTTAGCTGTCCAGATAATTCCTGCATATTTCTTTCCACATTGAGAGTTCAGTGTTCTATCTCTGTGCACAGCTGCTCTGAGCTAGGGCTGGCCAGAGAGCACCCCAGGAGAAGATTTCTGTCAGAAAATGCCCAACTGGGCAAAAAGATAGTGTTTTGTGGAGGTGCTCTGACCACCTAAACAAGTGAAGAAACTAAGCAGGTCTCTGCTGGAACCAGCCACCCAACAAGGAGCCAAATCCTGGTCCCCCAATGGCCCTTGTGCTCCTCAGAGCCAGTGATGTGTCCAGGGGACCGACAGCCTTGGGCTCCCCAGCTCCTGGGTCCAAACTCCCCCAGATTCCTGGACTTCTGTGTCATCAGCCCGGCTGTCATTGTCCAGATGTGAGAGCATCCTGCAGTTTCTCAGCCTCCCTCAAGGTTAACTCAGCTGGGAGCCTGGCAGTGCTGCCCTCACCTGCCTCGGCCCCAGGGGACCTTGCTGAGCAGGATCCCATGGGAGCTTTGTTCCCTCCTTGGAGAGCTTTGGGTCACCTGGGAGCTGGTACCTGGCCCGTAATCCCTCAGCCATCCCCAGATCCACCCCAGTATCCCACTGCCCTGAAGCAAAGCGATCCATCCAGCCTGCCTTCAGTCTGGCTGATTTGCTGGAGGGATGGAGAGGGTGGGAAGCCCCTTTCTAACTCGCCTCTTCTGGAGTCTGTGGCTCCTTGTTCAGGAACATTGTTGTTACTTTCAGTGCTGCTCCTGCTGTTGATCTTGGCCTTTGCTTCTGTGATTTCTGTTCCCCGCTGCACTACTTAGGTGAACAATAAGTTCCATTTCCAGCAGTGGTCGGCCTCCTCTCTTACCCCTTGCCTGCAGGAATTTCTTTTGTTTGGTTTGATATTTTTAGTCACGCTGTGTTGTAATAATAAGAACAAGACCACGGGCACGCGAGATTCCAGCCTTCCTTCAGTTGCCATGGCTTGCCTCTGCGCGTTGTTATTGCTTTGGATGAGCTACTGCTGCTGCTGCAGCCCTGCTCCTTGATTTCTACTTCTTTAATACTGTTCCCTGCCTTACTACAAAGTGAACAGCGGTGCTTGTTCTCTCTTTCTGACGTCTTGAATCCACCCACGAACCCATTATTTTCTGTAACGGCCAAAACCGGTGTAGGAGGGGGAAAAAGAAATGAAAAGGGACAAAGTAAATAAGAATAAAATCCTGTGTGCCTTGGGACTGTTCCCTGCACCGTAGGAAGTGGCTGTGCACCCCGTTGGACATGACCCTGAGCTCCACGTTCACACTGTGCAAACCAGAACGTGTTCTGCTGG
This sequence comes from Atrichornis clamosus, assembly GCA_013400975.1. Lineage (NCBI taxonomy): Eukaryota > Metazoa > Chordata > Aves > Passeriformes > Menuridae > Atrichornis > Atrichornis clamosus. The sequence goes on from WBMZ01005989.1 coordinate 20,928, forward strand.
GATTGGGGACACTGAGGGGTCAGGCAGAGCTGGAATCTCTGCTCTTATGAGCAATTATGTCCTGTTGTTGTTTTAGAAGCTGCAGAAGCTGTGGTGATGGGACCAAACCATATCCATATATGCCTAGGAGAACAATGTATGCGTAGAGAAAAGTCTGAGGAAAAAATAAACCAGCATCAGTCCCCTCTGCTTGTCACCCTGTGGCCACTGAAGTGCTGAAGGGGCACAGACTTGGCAGAGGTGCCAAGGGTTAAGACAGGCTTTGCCACAGCTTTGATGAAGTTTTAGTATCTAAGGGGAGTTTCAATCTGCTCTGAACCTTCTGTGCTTTTTGTGACTGCTCATTTTATGCCTGATAAAACTGATTTATTAACTTTTATAACATATCCTTTCATTCCTACTTCTTTCAGTTTTGTCTGCACTTTTCTGTCCTTGCATCAATCTGATAGAAAGGTTGAATAACAAAAATCTGAATACACAACATCTAAGAAAGTCCCCCCAAAGTACTCCTTCTCAAAATTTTCGTCTCTGATTTTAGCTAAGAAAAATTAAAAGGCCACCAGGTTCTTGGTACAAAGTAGTGAGGTTGCAATATACTTTGTCTTCCTAAATTTTAGGCTGAAAATAGTTCATTTTATCACATAAGTAGATTATCATGTTTAACAATATTTTCTGAAGTATTGAAGCATTTTGAATACTTGAGTAGAAGGAAACCAGTAAACAAAATTTGTCTGAGCTACTGCTGGGATCCCTTTCCTAGGACTTACTGTGTGCAATCTCTGTGGTGTCCTTCTTTCTCCACAAGCTGGTATTTCATACTTTATTTTAAAAATACGGAATTGGATATTATCTTACTTAACAAATAAGTAAACCAATCCATACATGAAATACCTCTATCACTGTGTATATATAAAATAAGGGACTGATTTTTCCAGCTGTAGTTAGTAATTCAGCTTACAGCACAAAGTCTTTCCCTCTGTATGTAGGTGCAGGCTGCTGCAAGTCTTTTGGCTCTGTTTTTATGATGGTTAGCACAAAAGGGTACCTATTTCATCTGTGTAATTCTTCACCTTTTGCACTCAGGGAACTTCCTTGGAAAAGACTCTAACATTTTGCTGATTGCTCTTGTAAGCAATCCAAAAATCAAGGAATCTTATGTAGTTTTCTTTAATGCAGTCTGGATGATGAATTTACATCTATATATCAGAAACACTGTCTTCTGCCCTACATTACTAATGTCAGAAAATTGCCACTATATAATTCATCAAAGTATTTCTATAGACTCCCCCTTTATTATCTCTTCTCTTGCAAACGGTATAATTTGCCTTCATTCTATGTCAATGAGAGGAACTTTAATCTTGGATACTGCTGTATAAGATGCTGGACACATTAAAAGAATGGCAAGGTAAGAAGGGAATGGGCCTGGATAAAAATACAGATCAGGAGCTATTTATTAGCAACTGCAAACATGGCAACAAAAGTCTTCTTAAAAGCAGCTTGAAAATTTTGCTTAAAACTGCCTTATAATGAAAGGCTTTTTGCACTGTATGTGTTTTAATCAAAATTATTTTCCTAGAGTTTCTTTTACACTAAAGAGTATCTGCTGAATTCTAAGTTACACTTCTTTAGAAATGTGTGGAGCCATAAAGTGGATTTAACTGTGAGAAAGGCTCAATATCTCATAGTCATATTGTACCTTTCACCCTAGAATATCCTAAAGTACTTTTCACACGTAAAAACCTGATATGTAATTGCACCTGCTTCAGATATGAAATGCGGCAGTTGTTTAATGGTGCACAGAAACACCAGACAAGGGTATGAGGCCAGAAATTGAAGAATACAATATCCAGCTGAAAATCCAGGCGGGATTTAGGATGGGAGGATGTAATTGCTTCAATTAGAATTTTGTGAGAATAATATATTTAATAGGTGCAATTCCTGGCCCTATTGGAGTCAATGAGAACATTGCTGCTGATTACAAATGAGGTTGGAATTCCTCTCATAACTCTACCTTTATGAAAAGTTTAATGAAATACTGTAGTCAGAATTGTTTGCAGGATTTTGATTTTTCTCATCTCCACCTGAAGAATTGGCTTGATCCTCAGCCCAGCGTTATAGCTATGAAACCTTGTTAAGCACCTGCTTTACACCCGTAAAAGTGAGAGGAGAATTGGATCCAGCATCTCCTGTGGCCTTTCCCACTAGCGTGGGATATTGGTTCATTCCAGCTCAGATAGAAATGTCAGCTGCAGAATCAGCCTGACGCACACAGCTGTTCCGTGGAGGTTTCCAGTAAAAAAGTAATTTCCCATACAAGTACCCTGGCCGATAGCTCCTGTGCTGTGCGGATCCTGTCAGCTCTCACGTGGTCAGGTTTTATGACTGTAGGCCATGTTTTAAAATATCAAATGTTTCAGTTCAGTCACTGTAGAATGTTAATAGGTAATGGGGAGGAAAGGACTGTGATTGCGTAGATGCACAGGAAATATAAGCTGTGAGGCTTAATATATTTCTGTGGTGAATAAGGAAAATATTTTATTCTATCCATTCATCTCCCCTTTCCCCTTCACTCCTTCCTGTTTTCTCCTCAGTTCTCTCAGTATCCAAAGGGTTTGATTCTAATCTTAATGAAAATCTTCCATTGATTTGGTTTAGATACTGGGCTATATAATGCAAATACCAACCTGTGAGCTGTTTGCTTCCCTTTAAACGTTCATCCTGAAGTGCAAAAAAAAAAAAAAAAAGGTGCTAAAGTAAATACCCAGGTCTCTGACTTCACCATTAACATATCTGCAGGCACGTGCTCTCACTGCCTCACATCTGGACTTTGGAGTGGCCTTTCCCTACTGCAGCTGTGTGGTTTCTGGGCCAAACCCTCTGGACCTGAACTCCCATCCAGCCCAGAGCGAGGTCAGAGGGAGTCTGTGGGTGTCTGTGCCTGTAGCCAAGGCCCAAGGAGGACCTTAGCCCAGCTGGGATGATCAATGGATGCTTGAGCCTCTTGAATGAGTAGATATGGATCCACTTGGTCTGGGGGATTTGCTTGTCCAGTGGCACCTCCAGACCTTGCTGCGCAGGAGTATCAATGAGTGGAGCAGTGTATGTGAAGTTTATTTTTCTTACGTGCTCTCTGCCCTGGGAGTGAGATTTCCATGCAGGAAATAGACTGAAAATTTCAGTGAGGAGGCTCCAGTTAGAGAAAGCCCAAGTTCTTGGCCCAAGTTCTGCCCCTGCATCACTGCAGGGGAGTGTGATTGCAGCAGAGAAACTGCTGGGACTGTCCAGGCTTGTGTGCAAGTACTCCCAACAATACCCTAAAACTGATCCAGCAATATCCCACCCACACACTCAGGGAAGGCTTCATACCCTCATGCTACGTGAGCAGAGCTGGAGGCTTTCAGCACTTCCACTCAGAGAAGAAACCAAAGTGAGCAGGAAGCAGTAGTGATGGAGAGCCCAGAGCTGTCCCCAGTTCCAGCTGGGTGCCGTGTGCTCAGGTCCTGCCCCTCCAAAGCCCTGCCACACTGCCAGAGAAAAGATATTTCCTTTCTTTCCCTCAAAGATAAACACCAAATTTTTAAAAATGATTTACTTGAAAGCTACTACCAATTTTTTCTCATTTCATGCCCCAGCTTGCTTCTAGGTTGTTGCTGTGATTTGATTTTTTTTTTCTTTTTTAAATCATAACACATGGACTCTTTCAAAAACACCAAGTATTTGAGATAAAACTGCTTTCAGCCTACGGCATAAAATGTAGGGCTACATGAAAGTAAAAAAGGATGAGAGCTTTTCAATCAATTTGATGAAAAATTTAAGTTAATTAAAAGAATGCTCAATTTTTCCCTAGAAGGCGACACTGATCTTTATTATTAATGCATACCAGTGTTTCATAACTGTGCATAATAATGGCCTGTAACATCAGGCACAGCTTCATCCCCAGCTTAATTTGTTACAAAATCTTTTTTGGTATTCTTAAAGCATGCCCTTTGCCACTGTATCTCTGATGCTCTTGGGCTAATTCCCAACTCCTAAAGGACGTCTTATTTTATGCTCACACCTGAGAATTAATTTATCAGATTGTTTTTTCAGTTTAAAGCTTTTTAAAAAATAATAAAAAAAATTAAAAGGCATATAGAGACCCTTCACTGCTTGGCTTTCATATTATTTTTTTAGTATTCAGATTCAATTAGTGGAAATAGCAGTACAGGAAAAAGTATTCTTACAGGCTGGAGATGTGGAGTAGGAGAAAAGGAACAGAAACTGGTCTTTGAGTGATAGACCCAAGGTTTCATTTTCTTTCATGTACCTAAGTGGAGGAAGTGTCTTTCCAGGATGGGGGGCATGTACTGCAGCAGGATCGTGGAAAAACCAACACCTAAGTATGTCTCCATTGCTGATGCTTTCCACAGTTAGTGCAGTTAATTGTTAACTCCAGTTGGTACAGATTCATATTTTAGAGTTGGTACCTAAGGCCCAGTTCCTGCTCTCCACTTACACCTCTGGTTTCAAGGAATAAGAGTCCTTCCACCTTGCCTGAGCTCCATCCCTTTTTCCATCAAACCCCAGGCACTTCCCTGAAGGACCTAACTATGGAGCCACCAGGCAGCCCAGTGCTTTCCAGACTGATTGAGGTAGATGGTTTTGCAGAGTGTGGCTTGGATTTTCCAAGCGCTGAATGTCTCTTGTGTTGAGGGAGTTTAAGTTGATGAAACTTCCCAGTTAGGGACCTTGTTTAATTCCCCACAGTGGAAGGAATGAAACCATGCCAAGCCATACATCTGGACTGATGCAGGCATGACATGCAAGAATCTCTTTGTGCCAGGGGGAATAGGATGAGAGGTGGATTGACCAGGCAGGTAGAAGAAGATCCACAGTCTATAAGAGTTACTGGGCATCCAGCTCATCATAAAACAGGGAAGAATTTTCACCACCTTGAAAGCCCCTATTTGTCATGGATATGTCTTTTTCTGTGGATGTGCAAGGTTATCTTGATCATACTTTAATAGATATGAAACAGATATGCAGGTCCTCAATGAGGAAGAGAATCAGAGGACAGAGAGTGGGAATAAAAGTAAATTCTAGGTTGCATACATAGCATTTATCAAGGAGATGGAAAAAAACTGAGAGTTGAAAGCAAGATTTCGTGATTAGAAATGGTGACAAAAAAGTTCGTAAGAGCTGAGTTTTTTGGTAAGACTTGCAATCAAGACCCCTTGGCCAGCTGGTTGTTACTGGATACACGTGAACACAGCCAGGGCCCTGAACCAACCCTTGTTTGTGTTTCAGCAGAACCCAGGAGCTCTTATATCGCCATGGCTGAGTGGGGAGGAGTTTGCACCCTTTGCAAGCTGCATGCACAGCGTGGGCTGTCCCGTTCTCTCCAGAGAGCGTGAGGGCACCTGCACGGCGGGGATCGGTAGGACAGGCTTACACACAGAGCTGGTTGAAATTCCCGTTCACTTCAACAGAAACTGGAGTTGGAAAATTGCCACTTTACCAAAAAAAAAGAGCTCTGTGTTCCAGGGGGACTTTCTGGTTCAGCCAGGGGCTTGAGTTTAAGAGCCTCCCCCATCCCTGGTGACTGCTCTGACCCCAAGAGGGTACTTTTGCTGGGATAGACTTCCTCAATCTGTTCTGCTGCAGCTTTCTACTTTGCATAAATAATTGAGCATTCATTAGAGCAGGGTCTTGAGCCCGGGTTTCCCCCAGCTGAGGTGAGTGCCCTGACCACCACACTATTGATTTTCCTATCCCGACCAATCAATATTTTATTGATCTCATTGGTGCTAATTGGCAAAGGGGGTGCCCACAGGATGTCTGGTGAGAGCAGGAGACACACGTAACCCCTGTGAAAATAAAACCATGTATTACCCCGTGGCAATATCAACCACTGCTCTGTAAGACCTGTGTGTGTCTGGCGTAGCTTCAGGTATCCCACCTTGCATGGGATCAAACAACCTCCCTCTAATGATTCCAGTGGAGATGGCGTTGCCATTCGACATAATGAGCAATAATTGTGTCTCTTCAGTAAAAACAACGTTTCTGCCTAATCATGAAAAGCACAGTTGAGCTACAGTCTGAACTGACTCAATTTATGTAACAAGATTCCGCTGTGTTTGCCCAAATTGGCATAGTTCCTCTCCAAGGGACTGAAAAATGACGGCAAATCCAGCATGAAGCCTGTTGTTATAGGAAGTGTAGGGAGTAGCACAAGTTTATTGTCAGCCTTCAAGTGTGCCTTTAGGTGGTCACCACATCCTGAGACGCTGCTGATAGAACAAGATGACATATTTCTGAAGGCCTGCCAAAAGATTCAAACAGACAATATTGAAGACTCTTGCTCTGCTTTTCTTAGCAGTTTACTATTTCCTTTCAGAATGAATATGAAATTATGCTGCTGTGAAGAAACCCACAGTGTAATGAGGGACACTGGGAAAGATTAGCCAAGGCAGATAATGTCTTGTAGAGGCTATCTCTTTGGCACCTTTGATACCAATTATACCATGACATCTCAAAAGGAAGTCACCTGTCTCAGCTGAGGCAAGATAGCCAAGAAAATCTAACAAGCATTTTTTTTAGTTCACTGTGCAATGAACATATGCAATGATATAGTAATCATTTCCCCTGGTATAGCAGGAAAAAAAAATAAGTAAAATTAGTTCTCAACATGAAGCCATTATGAGCTGTAATTTATTTCAGAAAGTGGAAAGTGTAAGGGAGAAAAGAAAAAAGAAAAAAACCAAACCCTTTGCTGATAATTTGTTATGTTCTGGACCCAGTAAATGACCTTATACATATGGACTTAAGTATACTCAGCGGGTACAATATATCTAAAGTGACACAGAGGATTGAGCCTAATTGATATCATTAGAGCCCTGGTCCTTTTACACTTGGCCTTTGAGATGTTGGTGTTACCAAGAAAGCTGCTTTTGATTTATTTTGCTTTTCTTCTTCATCCTTTTGCTCTCTCTCCCATTCTCTCTCTCATTTCCCCCCCTCCTTCTCTCAAGTTCTGCTCAAAGGCCAGACCCGGGGAGGTTAGGAACTCACGATCCCATCCAAGGGCTGCAGTGCTACAGATTGCAAATTCCTTTCTGAAGTGATAACTTCTAACAAGAGGCACTTGGTATGTTTGACCAGTGTGCTTCTTAGGGGAGAAAAAAAAAAAAAAGGGAAAAAGAAGGCAATTGTGTGGATAAAATACCAGCAACATTTATTCTAAGTGACTCTCTTAGGGGTTAACATGTGCTTTATCTTTAAAGGGGATATTCTCTGACAGCTTGTCACAGAAACCTCACAGCTCCCAAATAAACCTATGAAGTAGCCCTTGCATCAGGTTTCAGACAAAATATTTTCTCCCATTTTAATGAATCTCGATATGGTTGTACTTTGCAAATAACCTGAACTAGGTAGTTCTACAGAAAGAAGGCAGTCCTGCCAATCTGAGTTTGATAATGAGTTATTCCTTACCCCTAGCTGAAAAGATCTAGTTCATAATTGACTGTTGTTATATTCACAGGTTTGGTGTTGATCTAAAAATTTTCCATTTGTCATAAAAGCCGAAATATCAGGTATTCAGGACAGTTCCAGCAGTATACAAAAGAAGTAGTGTGTGTTCAGCATAGTGTAGATTGGTGTGACTTACAATTTTAAAAATTGTTTTCATTTTTAACCAGTGAATTATATCAAAAACCAGATAATATGTCCTTCCCTTAAAAATTCTACAGTGAATATGCTACAATTAATTCAACATTTCATTAGTGTCTTACAGATGAACTCTGAAAGTTGTCACTGACTTTGTACAACATCTTCTTTATGCACAAATCAAAGCCAGGTCCATGCATCCAGCATTTTCCAGGAATGTTTATGTGCACTAAATAATAACACAGCACAGGTGAGAAGAGTGGTATATGGTCTTGTACCTAGAAATCTGGAAAGTCTCAGGATTTTGAAAATTAGAAGATATTCTTCATTAACTGATTCTTGCATTTCAATAGCCTTCTACTCTGTTTATTTTTCAGAAAATCTGTTTCAATATGTTTCAGGAAAAAAATGCCTGTTTAGCTGTAGCATATTTGGTTTTTTCCCACACTAATCAAACGCAGGTTTGGCTGAGACTCATTTAAAATGTTTTATCAGATATTCATTGGACAGGAACAAGATTTAAGCATTTGAATGAACATTTAGTAAACAAGAGAAAAAGAAAACCTGTATTGGAATTGGTATAAAGAAACTTCTCTACTTAGAAGTCACTTCTACCTGCATTTTAACGAAGTTAGCTTGGGCCTGATCCAGTGGAACCTGAGTTGGACCATTACTTCAGCTCAAAATAGAAAAACAGGTTCCAGGCTACTCAGGGAGAGCAGTTCCCTTTCTTTTCTGATTGAGCTGGAAATCTTAGTCAAAGTAAAGTTGGTGTTTTGTGGTCTCATTATGGTAACTGGCTCTCCCGGAGAATGGGGATTGTTATTCCAGTGTCCTTGCATCCTTGAGCCAGCATCCCCAGTTGCTGATGACAATCAGAGGCATCAATGTCTGTAAGGCAGTTGTTCCCCCCAGTACAGCAGGTATTAATGCAAGCACTGGAGCTGGAAGGACGCTGTAATGGTCTGAGTGTGTGTTTGGTAGAGGGGAGACTTTTTAGAAAAGGGGGGGGGGTGAGGGGAGAGAGAGAAAGAAAATATTTTAATTTAAAACATGCAATCAAAAATAACCCCCTGTCCTACATCCTTTATTCATCTGCTAATTGAAAATGGGAGGCTTGTGAACCCAAAGTGCACATGAGCACATCCATGGCCTCTCCTAGCTGCCCTCTGAGAGGCAGAGGGCTGTGGCACACACTGTGCACGGGGAGCAAAAGGGCAGAACAATTAAAAGGAAAATGCAAAGTACAGTTCTTGAAATGTCATGCACGTTAGCAGCACGTTAGCAGCACAAAATGCCAGTTGGGCTCCTCATCGCATTCCCTGCATCCTTCCTTTCCTTTCTCCTGTATTTTTTTTTTTTTGTCTTTTCCTAATTTTTTTAACCGGCGCACGCAGGAAGGCGACGGCGGAAGCGGCGCACGCTCAATTGTAAGCGCGACATGACCACTTCCATTCTTTTGATTCATTTACCCCTCTAACATCTCTTCCCAAAAGTCTGCCCCCGCCACCACAAAACCCCCCCAGTGCCTGACTCCATAAACCCACCCTTTACACCATTAACACCCATCAGCAGCCGGCGCGTTTTTACGGTCAGGGAGCATTGTTGCTCAGGCCTCCCTCTGGGCTCAGATCACATAACTATAAATTTACTCTGGAGCCTCTCATTCCTTGTTGGTTTGCTGCATCCTCAGGCCTTCCTCTCTCCTGCACTTTATCCCTGCTTTTCTCTCATTGGCATATGCACCTTGACCCACACAGCCTTGCACATATGCAAGGCACAAAAAGTCCACCAGCTGTGGTCAACAGTAAATAAATCTTGATGCCAGTATTAAGTTACCGCAATTTTATCCTCTCCTCTCTTCCCTTCCCCACCCCTTCATCGATGGGAGAAGAATATGAACTTGACATTTGCTCACTGAAAGCAGATGGATGAGGTAGGTCAGCATTAGGTGTAACCCTAGCACTGTTTCTTTGGGTTTCCTGAAGGATGGAGCTAAAAGAATTCTCCTGTTGGGTCAAAGGCCACATTAGTCATTTGCTTAAAGAAGAACTGTGCAGAATTAATCAAAATGAAACACAGGTTTTCATGTCTCTCTCTTATTCAGAATCTCTCAGTCCTTTTTTCCATTCCTCTTAGAGGAAGCAATATATTTTATCCTTTTACACCTTGTCCTGCAGAGGTTTTGTTCGGAGTGGTGTCACAGGCCTTCCCCTTCTGTGTAGAAAACCATTTTAATCAGGATAAAGCCTCCATGTGATACTTGTAAAGGTCATCTGAAGCTGGTGTGTTAGTACCAGTGCAACCACAAAAAAAAAGACTCAACCCTTCATGAAGAAGTTTTGAGTTGAAAAGAATGATTCTATTCACTGCATTTTTCCAACTTAAAAGGAAAGTTAAAAGAGCAGCTCTAACACTCAGAAGCAAAAAACTTTACATATTTTGTTTCACTATAACCTGAGGAGAGCAAACTATTCAGGGAGAAAGTCTTTCATTCTCGTTTCAAGAGCTATACCCCGAAACTGATTAAGAGCCTGACCTTACCATAAAACAGGTCACAGTAATATTTTTAGGGGTTTCTTTTTTTTTCTTTTTTTTTTCTTTCTTTTTTTTTTTTTTGAGGTTGTTATCTTGGTCAGGGAGGTACCAGGGTATTTATGGTTTACAGTTTAAATCATCTCACAAAGGAAAAGTTTCTTTGGACTGAAAGCTTTCGGCAGCAAACTTTCACCTGCTATGTGAACTGTTCCCACTATTTGGCACACTTGCCTATAAAAGCTTAAAATAGTACATCAAGATTTTGGTTGCTCTTGATATTTTTTTACCCTCTTCTTTTCTCCTCCTCTTCTTCAAATGCTGGAACTTCCTATTTGTGATTCCTGAAAACACATTAATAATTTAGCTGGGATTTGTGAGGTGGGCATTCAGAGTAGGGCAATATGTCATTAGTCTTCAAGAACGTACACATTCCTCAGCTGCTTACCAGCCATGCCCAGCAGTCTGAAACACTCTTCTTCCTCCAGCACTGCTGCAAAGTCATCACAAGCATTCTAGAAACTGGCTTCTCCTTGTTAACTCAGCTGTAAACCAGTTGAATTTCCACTGCCCTGAAAAACAATCCAGTTTGTTCAGATGCATTTATAAAGCAAACAGCAAAACCACCCACTGTCAGTTGCTCACACATTGGCATATGCACACACAGACACCTTCAGCAGCCCATATAGCACTGACAGTATGCACAGCTGTTATATTTTACGCTATTTGATGCTCAATAATTAGCGCCTGTTAAGGAAAAAAGGAGAGATGCCACACTACCTTGCAACAAATAGCAGGAATCAGTATGTCCAATTTATCAAGACCTACTGCTGAAAGGAAGATTCCTGTTATAATTTCACATGATGTTGCTGTCACTATTACACTTGTCAGCACTATGATATCAACAAAAGACTTCTGGTGTATCTCGCAGGCAATGACTCTTCTTCAGATTCGCTGAAGTGAGACAAGAAAACCACACAGATGCTTGGTATTGTCTTAATTTAATTGGGGGTTCGGAGGGGATTTTTCCATATTTGGCACCTTTATTGATTTTTTTGGTAAGAGAAATGGATTGAGGATTGAGCTCTAACCTCTTTCTTAACTGCAAATATTTTGCGAAAAGAAAACCATTTAAAATTGAGGGACATGATGTATTCAGTTATGTTCTCAGTGATGTCCAAGGAGCAACCAGCCTGGCTGTAGACTGGTTCTGCAGGTGGTGTAAAATGGCTTGTGAATGTCTTGTGATCAAGAGATTTCCATCAACAAAACAGGGGTGTTGCATGGACGCTGTGCAGGTTCATGTGCCAGGCTTCAAGACAGCCCAACAGTACAGAACCACAGACTGGTTTGGGTTGGAAGGGACCTTAAAGATCATCTAGTTCCAAAACTCACCTGCCACGGTCAGGGACACTTTCCCCCAGACCAGGTTGTCCCGTGCCCCGTCCAACCTGGCCTGGAACACTTCCAGGGATGGGGAACATCCCCTGGATGTGTTAGAGGAATCTTCAGTCTTTCCTAATGTGTTTTAGTTGCCTGCAGCTCAGCAGGGAGGCCGTGGCAGGCAAGGCATGCTGTAGGTTAGCCATGGCTCCCAGGGGTTCTCAGACATGTTCTAAGAATTCAGGGAGACATTGGGATATCCTCAGCAACAGCTGGTGATTCCTCAGTCTCAGAGAGAGGAATCTACTACACATGAGGCAGCCTTTCACCAACAGATCCATGTGTAGCTTCCAGAGCAGAGGAGAGGATCCAATCTGTGATATACCCAGAGACCAAGAAATAAATATGCACACACTGGATTAGGAACACCAGAAATGAGATCCTGACCATGTGTCTGAGAACATAATCTGCAGACAGGCCAGATTTTATGTCTGCACATTCCCTGCAGACAGTTGAGACTCTTGTATGCTTGAATTTTTCTGGATGAGTTTGATGGAATACAGACATATCTTAATTTGCATACACTGTATTTAAACTGCATGGATTCAGTATCAATTAGATGTGTTGAAGTCTCTCTAGCAGCAGCATCGCTCTGGTTATCCATAGTAGTGTCTTCCTGGGCTTCTCTTGCTGCTTTGTTTCCCTTGTTGTTTTATTCTTCACCCTGGCCCACTGTGTTGTACTTCCATGTGCAGAGATGCTCTAGGTTACCACAGTAAGAATAATTTTTCAGTGTAATCTAAAGTTTTAGCGCTCTGATTCTGCAGCTTTTGCTTGCATTGGAGCAGTACTGTTCAGCTTGATATTTGCAAATTGCTTTGAGTCTCATTGCCAATGGTAAACTTTCAAGAAATGTGGGATTGGCTTTGAAATCATGAGTCTTTTTTTAAAGCAATTAGATTCGTAAGTTTTGGCACAAAGGAAACACTTAGTTCCTTATGATTTGTTTTTCATAATTTACTGCCGGTTTCAACAGATTTTCCTGGAGCTGCAGTTCCTTTGGTGGATGCTCTTGTGCCTGATCCTGTGTGTCCCCATGGTTGTGCTTTCCCCTTAGGCCACTGATGGAACAGACACAGTCACTTCTACACAGCCACCTGTTCTCACAAGACTTGTCTGAGCATCATTATTTTTGTCAACTGTGTCCTTCCCTTTCCCCAGCATAAACACCTTCTGATCACATACATTTTCTCTTCAGAAAGTAGGCTATAAAAATTAACAGATGTCATAGTCATGGGGTTGTTTTGCCCTGTGGATTCTGAATCTTACATTTAAACTTGATTGATGTTTTCAGATCTGATATTTTCAGTTATCCCTGTAGCTGTAAGGACTAGAAAAGTATGTTTTGGTCTTTCGAAATCAACCTGAAAATCCTATGATTCTCTGCCTTGGGGATGTGAAGAAGACTTCGGTACTTTCAAGAAAATCACTAATAGAGTGATAACATTTGTAAGCCAGCAATTCTGAGCTCCATGCAGGCATGTGATTCACCATCCAAAATCAATGTGATTCCCTGGGACTGCCAGTTAAATCAAGGATGTTTTGTTGTTAGGAGACAGGCCCTATTTCCATGTGTGAAATCTCTCAGTATCCAGACCAGTGCAGGTTAGTCAGATGCTGTTGAGCAGCAGTATTTCCTCCCCTTCTATAGAAATAATTTTATCCCTTATGTTTAGGAGGCAGAACAGGATAACTGCAGGACACTCCACAGAATTCTGAACTGCCTTTTTAGCAGGCCCGTCAAAATCTGGTGGTGAACTAAGGCTTTGTATTTGTGGGTTACGATTCGTGTACATTTGTGGTGGCAGCAGCTCTCACTTTCCTCAAGCAAATGTTGCAGATGGCAGCTTTTGAGCTTGGAGTGGAGTGAGAGAGGCAGTCACCCCCTTGGCTGGCACACGGTGTTCCCGTGACACTGCGGAGTGTCAGGCAGTGTGAATGGAGACGAGCTCAGGTCTGTTTTGTCTCAGCTGAAGTGGTGCTTCCTCCAGTCTAGCACTGCACAGGTTTGGTGATCTGGGGGAGGAGTTTGTCCCTCTCACTGGAAATGCATTTCCTGTATAACATGTCCCTATCACGCCTCACTTGACACTGTCTGTAAGCATCACGGAGTCACTTGTGTTTTGAGTTATGTTCTGGCAAACCTTGCAGCCAGCTTTCCTTGGGACACTTCTGGCCTATGGACTCTCATTTTCCCTTCTGACATACCAAAGCATTAAGAAACTTTGGTACTTTTGGAGATCTGTTGTGTCTTCTACCTTCTCACAGAATTTATATTCACAGCCTATTCCTTAATGTCTTCTTCACATAGTCTGAAATCTTGATGCAAAGTCCTGCAGGAGAGCCTGCACATCTCTTGCTTTCCTTTCAGGATGAAATTGGCCTGGAACCTGCTAAGTGTGCTAACACTTAGGTAGTCTGTAAATCCCCTCACCCAAAGGAAACAAAAGGCCTTGGAGTTTCCATTAAGTTCTTCCTCCACTCACCCTAGAAAGCACCTAAATTAAGAATCAGGTTGTTCTGTCTTAATTCATCATGTATGTTTTTCCATCTACACATCACAACTGAAGATATATATGTATAAAGTAACAAAATTCATCTGATAATTATAATTGAGTCAAAGATGTTAGCAGTCAATGGTTAAGAATTATATATTTAAGCAACCATCAGTCACTCCAATGATTTCAGCATTAAAAAAAATAATCAATGAATGCTAAACATCTAAGTAGTGTTGCTGAGCATATGACTGTGCAATGACCAATTTGCAAAGCCACATTAAGAGAAATATATGAGCAGTGCTCTCCTTAGGGAATGGCCATACAATAGAGTGTGGGTATTTGTAGAAAAGCTAATCCTCCCACAGAGTTATATCAGTTAAGTACAGTTCAGGGTAATAAAGAAAATATAGTGTTATCTGGGCTGTATATTACTATCCCCTGATTTAAAAAATTGCAGCAAGGTCAGTGGTTTTGATACTTGTTAGTTGCAACTAAAGTGCTGCCTGAGTTTTGCTGTCTGTCTCCGTATGTGTGTGTCTCTTTTTCTTTTGCAGTGGCCTGTAGTGGCCTTGGAATGGGGCGGGGGGAAAAAAAAAGTGAAAAGAATCAATAATGCCACTTCTTTAAATACCAAAGTGGATTTAGTGTGTGTGACTAGTGGCAGATTGACAACCTGGAGAGCTAAAGGCCCACTGCTGCCCACCATGTGCAGCCAGAGCTGTGCGAGCCCCTCCTGGATGGCCTTGCAGTGTTACCACAGCCTTGACCTGGCTGTGGGACGCTCTTCCCTCCTTGCAGCTGAACCTTTTGCTTCGTTTCTGAGGCTACCACCAAATTAGTTCCAGTTGCAATGGTGTAGTATTTTATTGGGGAAGAAAGGCATGGTTTGGTTTTCATTTTAAGGTGGACAATTTCCAATAGGAAATGGATATTTTAATTTGCTATTCTGCGTTGTAGTAATGAATTGCTTACTTATAATAGCATAGCAGAAAGAAAAACCACACAAATAAGAGGGACTAGTTTCTCATGGTTCAAACTACACATCCTTTTCCTGGGAGCAAGCAAAGGCTGAAGATGTTTCTTATTGCACAGATTATTCACTGTCCTCTGATAAATGACTAGACATATTAGTGGCAGTTTAAGTTTCATTTTTTCTTTTAATGGGATGGACTTCTGAAGACAAAGCTCAGATGAAAGTGAATCTTAAAGGTCTCTGTCATGTAGCAGAGCAGCTCTTCATGTCTCTCTCTACAGACCCAAGGTCTTCCTCACAAGTTTCCCCTGTTGCTGACCCAGTCTCCCTGTTCCCCAGTGTCACACCTCAGACTTCCAGGGAAGCCACAGACTCATAGATTCATTTAGTTTGGATGAACACCAGCAGTTCAGACACTGCTGTTTGAGAGGTGGTAAAAGGCACAAGTGCTTTATTTAGGGTGGATTTTACCGTTACACTGAGATGTTCAGAAATTGCACAAGGGCTTTTTGTTCTAAACGTCTGGAAATCTGTAAAACACAAGAAAACCCCCAACAACAACCCCAAAATCTTGGTTTTGCCACTGCATACCTAGCTCCTTACCTCTAGTCTTACATAGTGAATAGTACCCAGGATTTTGAACCTGGTTGTGATGCTACAATAGATACTTTACCTACGTGGAGTCCCACATCAGGGAAAGCACAGAGGTTAATTCTGAGCACATGCTTAAAACCTATTGAAGTCAAACAGATATTTAAATACAGATGTGGGAAATATGTTTATGGGTGTTGTTGAATAAGGGCCTTAAATGCATTAACAGTTTGCCACTTGATGTTGCTAGCCAATAATATGTTGCACTTTGGCTCTGTTAAAAATAACAATGAAATAGTTGTTCTGTAATTTTCCTGCCATAATTGAATGATCCTGAGTTGTGATTCTGCCCAACTTCCTGAGCCAGGTAACAGCACATACATCTTGGAAGTCTCCCCCTGCTGTCCTGGTGTCCTTAAATCATTGGGTCTAAAAGCATTAAGGGATGGGAATTTTTTTAAAAAGTTAATCTTTTGGGAGCTACAACTAGGCCACAAAAACCCATTCATTTTCTAGAGTTGTTTCGTAGGAAGGTAAATCCTGGAAGGCATTTTGAAAGAACTAGAGCACCTTTCAAATCATGAAGCTTAGCTGCTTTTTGAAGCTGCTGGTTCAGGGATGGATCGTAGGCTCCCCGTTTCTTGCAAGTCCAGTGGGCTTGCATGAGGACCATAGAAGGCAACTTGGCATCTGGAGATCTATTTCATGGATCTATTACTGCAAGAAAATAAAAAAAAAGTGGGAGTAAAATCAAGCTAAGCCAAAGAGAATGATAATTAAAATGCAGTGGTTACTCAATTTAATAGTTCCTTACTGATTCTCGTCTTCTGGATTATGCTTGTGTCCTAGTGTGAAGACTGGCCTTTTCCATTAAAACAGGGTAATGCTAGGGAATCCACTGCAGGGACTGAGAGCAAACACTGGGATTCATTGAGCTGCCCTGGAAGTTCTGACAGCCTTGGTGACTGCCTGGAGACATGTGGATTGTTTGAACAAATTCCATCTCTCAGTTTCAAAGCAGAAAACCCAACAAAATACGTTTGAGTATTAATATAATTAATCATATATTAATGACTATTTATGCCTTTGTAAAAAAGGTTAGAAAATCTGCCCTTCTGATTTTTACTGGGTTTTACCCCCTTTTTACTCAGGAGTAGATGACAAAATGTTCACTGCAAGGTTCATTAGCCCCTATTTGTACGATGCATAAAAAATGTCTTACTAGAATCATTTTAGAGAGACTACATTAAAAATCACTTTCTGGAGCAACCCAGATGTTTTGTTGCAAGAGTCACTCTTACAAGGTGAAGTCCATGATTTACAGCATTGTCCTAGACAGGCAACAGGGACTTCCAGTTGCTTGTGTAGGGCAGATCCACTTATAGGGGAGAGCTTACCCACAGCGTCAGCTACTTCTTTGCTAGGTAAATAGCTAAAAGTCAAAACCAGAAAAGAGTTTGTCAAAATCCAGCAGGGCACAGGCATCACAAAGTCACTGTATTGAGTTGTTGACATTATTGCAAAGCAACTTTCAGCAACCCCTGGCGTGGTGTCAACAGTAAAGGCCCACATACCATCAAAGAGAGAACACTGCATGAGCACTTCTTTAAGCAGAACTGTTCACACTCAGTGAATTTTGTAAGGGAATAAAACAGAAACAAGACAAACAAAATTTTAAAAAGTCTAAAAAGCAACAAAAGAGGAGGTGGAAAATATTGAAAAGAGAACAAGGGGGAAAAGGTGGTTTCTCTCTGTTTTGTCCTACAGGCAGAAGTGCCAGGACAAATCAGCAGGTCTTCAGGTGAATTTTCTAGTTACAGTAGATGAAGCATTTCGTTGGCCACTTTGACAGATTGTTAACGTTAGTTGGGCTGAGTGTGATTAATTCTGGTGCTCTGTCAGTGACAGGAGGAAAAGGTTCTGCTGAAAGCGAGCAGAGGTGACTCTGCTAGAATTCGTTAGAGGGGCTCGGAGCAGGGGAAGCACGAGGCAGAGTCGTGTCAGCTTCCCAGCTGTGGGCTTCTGGATCAAAGGAAAGATGCTGCTGATTTGAAATGAAAAGTTGGGGGTTTCCCTAATGTGATCTGGCGTAGGGAGCGATTGATATGGGGTTGTCCTTCCCCCGCTTCAGGCAAGGGAGAAAATGGATCCGGATGTGAGCAAACAGTACAAAGAGAAGGCAGAGCTGCTAAGCTACATATTTTTATGCAATTTTCGAATGTGTGAGCTGTCAGGTTTAAAAAATAATAATAACACAGGGTCATTCCTTAGCCTGCTAACAGATGTGTCCAACGTTTGGATCCTAGCGCAAGGATTTTGCCTTAACCAAAATGAATACATCTAATACATTGACAGTAAATCTCTCAGCACCGTTAAAATATAACTCAACTAATAAATGAGAGAGAGAAGACATCTGAGAAACTGCAAGTGTCTGCTTAAAATATATAGGGTTAATATCAGCAACCGGCGAGTGGAGTCGGGGCAACCAGAGCATTCCTGCTCACCACTCCTGCTCACCATTCCTGCTCACCATTCCTGCTCACCACTCCTGCTCACCATTCCTGCTCACCATTCCTGCTCACCACTCCTGCTCAC